>MU226284.1:1836842-1905228 GCA_018584345.1 Thuja plicata
TATATATATATATATAAGATCTTTTTTGTAAATATTGAGTATGGATTCGTGGAACATGTAGAAGAGTGAAGTGAAGAGAAGACATGCGAATGGAAGGGCAGAGAATGACAGAGGTATAAAGGAACTATCAAAGCATATGTGATTCTTGTTTTTGTTCATGACTAAGAACCTTTTGTTACAGAAATACATTGTAAGAGTTGTAAGCTCATTGGCCCCTAACAGGGTGTTTTGAACCTTTAACAAGGTTTTTATTCCTCTAACAGGGAAATGTACTATGTAATATTAGCTCCTAATGGAGCTAGGTCTCCTTACAGGGACATTATACTTTAGTACATTCTTGTGGGTATCATCTCCACTATGGTTTTCCCTTGGCCAGGGTTTCCTCGTAAACAAATCGTGGTGTTATGAGTTATGTGATATTTTTTTATGTTCTTTCCTTTATTGCAATTGTATGGTTAATGTTCAAGTGGTTAAAGAATTCAATTAACTATTATAATACTGATTCACCCCCCCTCAGTATTATTCAATCCTAACATCTTCTTCTTCTTCTCTAATTTGACCTTATCTTGACTATATTTAGAGAATTATCCTTTCTCTAATCTACTACCATTGTTTTCTATTGACCTTCTCTAAATTAGAAATGCTTCAAGCTAGGATGAACTAATCTAGAGATTTTCCTTATACTCATTTTCAATTCTAAGCTCTTCTTCCATGGATCTTACCATTGGATCATCCATGAAAGATTTACATACCTTTCTAACCTAGATTTCATAAATTAAGAAAATATTATCTTCCACAATTATCCTTTTGTTCTCTTGATGCTCTTTCTTGGAAGCTCCTTAAACTGATCCTAGAATTACATTGTTCATAAATTGTTTGTCATCAATCTTCTTTTGATCGTTAATCTTACCATAAATTGTAGATTCTTCTTCCTTGATTTCTTATCCTTGTCATCATTTCCTTCTTCTTGAATTATTGATCTCACTGACATGTTCTAAATTTGATTCTCAACAAGAGTTTGCATTCCATGATGTATTCCAATACTTTTCTCATGTAAGCTTATTTTGCAAGAACCAAACTGACTTTAACTAAACTTGGTAGTCAAATAACTTCCATCAGAATGATTTAAATTATCATACCTTGATGTTCTTGCATTCACTTGTGACTCTTGTGACACTCCCTCTCCTTTATTTGTATCATCCTCATCATCGGTCTTCACCAAGACACTTTCCATTTGATTCTGATTTTGTTGTAGCAGTCCTTTATTAATGTTGACATCTTGTCCATCCTTGCATGATTTGTTGTACCCTTCTTCAATCAGTGTAATCAGATATCTTACTGCTTTACTATTCAAATCAAAAACATTTTTTTCTATTGTATCCTAATTCAATTTCTACTCCACAGTCATTGACAATTTTGCATTTTTTATACTTGAAGATTAATTTATATCTTTTTTTCATTAAGTGTCCAACAATAAGACAATTTTTCTTTAATCCTTCCACATATAGCACATCATCATTTTCATTATTACCATCTAAGGAAATGGTATCTTTAACTTTGATCATTCCTTTATAAAAGTTTCCCCATTTAACAATACCACCTTCATACTTCTCATATTCCACAAAATTTCTCTTTTCACCGATCATATGATGAGAGAAACCACTATCAATGACCCGTTCATCTTTATTGACATCTTGAGTAATTAGGGCCTTCTCTTCATCTTGACCAACTAAGATTTCTTCTTTAACATTATTACTAACAGTATCATTAGACATAAGATCTTCAACAACATTAATAGAAGGAATGCTAAAAATAAAATTTGTAGAATTAGGTTCATCCTATTGGATTGCAACAAAAACAAGTTCATCATCACTCTTAACATTATTAGATTGATCATCAGTGACTCCGTCATCAACAACATAATTACACTTTTTCTCATCTTTAGAATTATCATACTTATGCTTAGGAAATATATTTGTACATCTAGAGGCATAATTTCCTATCTTCATACAACAAAATAATTTAAAAGACACATTTCCTTTGTACTTACCAGAACCTTTTGATAGTATTAACCAATACTTCCAATTACTGAAGTTCTTTCTCTTCTTCTTCTTCTTCAATTTATCTCATCTCCTTTTCAAATATTGATACTCTTCTTGTAGATCCTTCACCTTGATCTAATCTATATGCATGTCTCCTAATATTATAGCCTTGAAAGCTGATTCAACTTTGGGAAAATAATCATCAAACTCACTCATTTTGAAATCAGATAACGTATCAACCAATGTATCTCTTGTCATAACAACAACAACAAAAACAACAACAAAAACAACAATTTTGATTTCCTCAATAGGAGAGATTGTTCTCATGGAAGAAGGGGGTAGAGATCTCAACACCTTTCAAACAATCTCTCCTTCACCAATACACCACCGACACATCTAACTCTATAAACTAATTCATTTATCTTAAACATGTAAGAGTTGATGTTCTCATCCTCAGACATTCTCAGGGATTCATACCTTCCTTTAAAACTTTGTACCTTGTCTTTCTTGAAACACATCTCCTTCATGAAGGATTTATAGCTTTGTCCAAATCTGATGAGAAGTCTCTGATTCAATCACATTTGTGTACTTTGTATATGATAAGGCACTTAGCAATGCTTCCTTTTCTCTGATGTTAGACTCAAATTTATTCTTCTTATCTGGTGTAGTTGTAGATAGATCTGTAGAAGGAGTGAAGGAGTTCTTTCTGATGGTCTAGTAATCTTCTCAAATGAATCTAAGATGAGTGATTATCTAACCTTTCCATATGGGGTAGGTTGTGACTTCAAACCTTGGATTGTCCTCCTTGCAAGCTGCCATATCTAATCTCCCTCAAGTTGTTAGGCTTCCTTCAAGGGACTATTATTCCCTGCATACCCGTCCCTACATTTTGTGTACACAATTTTGGGTCCCCTTTCTTTTTTTCCCTTTATTTTCACTCTTGCCTTGGTTTTTAGTTCTTCCTTTTTCTTTGGGCTTTTCCATTGTTTGGTCTATCTTCCTTCAGTGTCTTTCATTTTCACTAGGATCTAGTTCTCGGTGTGTTGTTCCCAAGCTAGTGGTTTCTGATCTCTAATACTCACCGACTGTTCCTCTTTCCTTGAAGGTGAATGATCGTTAGGTGCTCCGAGGTTTAGACTTCAATTGCCAACGTGTTTCTCAAAATTACTTTTGGTAACTAATGCACTCTTCTAGGCATTATTTAAGGCCTTTTACCTTGTCACTTTTACACTCACCACAAACTAATTACCTTCTAGAAAATTATCTTGAGAGCAAATCAATTTGTTTTTTGAGATAAGATGTTTGGGGTAGAAGGTGCAGAGGTGTGTTTGATGATTATGGTGGAGCACTTAGGTAGAAAAGTGTGGTTGTTTACAGTACTCCCTTACACAATTTCAAGTTCCAGGCAGGCTCTTGGGTTCCTTTTCTTTATATTTTCTTTGTTTCCTTTTCTTTCTCTGTGCATTGTTTGTTGTTCTTGGTTTTTGTTGGTTTTCAATTTGTTGTGTGCCTAGTTTTTTTCTTTCATCTATGTTGCTCATCTTCTTTTTGGTGTGTTGCTCATGTTTTATGGGCTTTGTTTTCCTTCATCATTCAAGTTGCATCTTCCATTCGGCATGATTCCATCCTTGAACCTAGTGCGTCTCTTTTCCTTTCATGGTCATCTTACTCAAAAGCGAGGCACTTGTCCTCTAGGTTGTAAATTTTTATGTAGAAATAGTTTGCATCCTACTCTGTAGATTGTAAATTATGTAAATTCGAGTCTTTAGAGCACGGTAGCTCTTTGTAAATAATTGGTTGCATCTCGTAAGTTAGAGTTTGGCCTTGTAAATGTTTTATCACTATACGTGTTGCGGGTAGTCTCTGCAGGTTTTTTTGTACATTTGTCGAGTCTATAAATTTATGTTTTCTGCACTAAGGAGACATTGTGTCTCTAAGAGCCTTTCCCAGTTTAGTTCCTATGGAGGTAATTCCTAAGGACCCTTTTTTGCTCCAAACTCTTTATGAGGTATGAGAACTAGGTCCACCCGATAATCAAGTTCACCATCCTGGTTGATGCAACTTTAGACATCAAGGTGATGGGTATGTCAGTTGCAGAAGCCAGCTCACTAGTAGACCATTAATTTTTCTCTCTCCTCCATCCTTTCTGTCTTAAGGGAAAAATTAGTTCCCACAAATGAGCATTTAATTTTTTTCCCAAGTGGCATTCATGCCACTCACGTCAAAACAAATTTCTATTAAATCTCATTACTTAGCCGAGTGGGCATACATGTGTTAGAGTATGGCATCAGGCCACCTATCTTGTCATTGATGATTTTTGTCTTTTCAAGTTAAGGTTGAGTGTGTTGGTAAACCCATACTTGTTCACCTCATTCAACCCTTTTGATATCATTTTGGGTATTTGATGCACAAGAAATGTTTCATGTGTTAAAATTGCATGCATTCTTCAGACATGTGATCCCCTTTAAGATGCCCTTGATTTTTTTCTATTTCAAGTTAAAAGTAAGTTCACTCTCAAAACCTCCAAAGTTTGGAATCTTTTAATGCCTATACATTGATGGTTGTCCAATTTGTAGGTATAGTATAAAGAAAGAAAGAAAGAAATGGGTTCAGAATCTTCACCTCCCGGGAGCCCCAAACTCTCAAATACCACTATAGGTACCAGTAAGAAGAAAAAGATAGAGAAGGTATTGGAAAAGATTTTGCTAACCCAGAAATATAATAAAGGCGGGATGATTCTAGGGACCCAAATTGAGTCAGTGATTAAAGAGATCACCGACACAAATGTTGATACTTAGGCCAAATTGCAGGGCCTCATCCAAGAAATTCATCACCTATGACAGGCCAATGACTCCATCTTAATTAACATAGTGACATCTGGTATCATTCAAGAAGTTAGTTTTTCATGCTCAGTGTAAGTGCCAGAGAAAATTTTTCTGCTGGCCAGAAGTTACAATCTAGATAGTTTGGCAGTTGTGTTGGGTTCTCCCAACCCCCTTGGATACTCAGTGCCCATCATCACTTTGGACCATGATGCCACTACAAATGGGTGGTGCATCCCATGCTTCGTAGATGCTACTACTCTCACCAAAGCCACTTCCTTTGGGTAGTTTTAGGGAGCAACCTATATAGCCCGGTGCCATTTGAACTCCAAATGGCTAAAATGTCCGCACCAAGACTAAAAGAAAATGCGGACAGATTTCCCTTGCTCTGACTTCAAGGATCCCATCTAGGCAGGGATCATATTTTTGTGTAGGATTTTTGGGGAGCCCCATGCCCACAAATTATCCCCTTTGATGTACTACTTTTTATATGGTATGACAACCAACAAGGTATGCTTTGACTGGGTCGACATCATCGCCAAGCATGTAAACATCTAGATGAGGAAGGTGGAGGCATAACAAAAAATTTATATGACCTCCTATGTCCTCTGGCCCCTTTCCCAATAGAACCAAGGGATCTGAGGTTTAAAAATGATTTTTTTTCATGGGGAAGGAGCTGGTCAGGCCACCCCATGGGACTACTTCCCCTAGATTCAGTGGGACCATAGTTTTCCCCACTTTTGTAGAGTCAACGACGCCTTCATCTTCCATGGGATAAAGGTGATCACTAGTGACCAGGGATTCAGACTATCCCATTAGGCCATGGCCATGGTAGGTGTATGGGGATGCTACTTCATTCAACTTTCCCATCACACCTATATTTGGGTGTCTGTATTTTCTAGGAAACCCTTCCTATTGCTCAAATATTGTTGGGACAGGATCATTTTGTTGGAATTTTGCAAACAACTTTTGGAGGCACATGCATTGATGACTATCAAGAAAGTCATCTCCGTGTTGTTCCCATTCATTTATGGGGACAACACCTACTCCCTTACCACAACCCAAGAAGCATAAAATGAGATAAGTATCCTGAACTTAGCCAAATATTCTTTTAGTTGCAAGGATTATGATCCGCTTGGGTGGTGCAGGGCACCTCCCTTTTTGATGTGTTGGTGTGTTTTAGGGTTGAAATAGGTGTTGTTGTGTTGATTGGAATAAGATCCAATAGGTTAGATACAATGTTGTTCAAATTCACGTTTGTAAGATCTAATAGTGCTCATTAGGTGATTTAGGGTCATTTTGGCCTAAAATAGGGAAAAGTTTCTATTTTTATGTAATGTGGGTTTAGTGTGTGTTTTAGGACTCAAGTATCTAAACTAGGGTCATGGAAGTCAAAATCATCCATCAAGTTGACAAAAAGAGTCAAATAGGTCAAAATGCAAAAAGTTGCTCGAGCAAATTTTGTAAGAAATTGGCAAAATGAAGTTAGAGAAGTTGTAACTACCCATGCTTGGTATATGAACATGGATTCGATGATTTGAATAGGTTAATGAAATTTTGGATTGCAATATTTTTTTGTGAACTTCTGTACAGATGGTTTTGATTGCATCCTTGTAAAATACAAAGCTTCCTACATTTTGTATTTTCTTGTATGGATTGGGAAAGGAGATCGGACCCCATGGGGGTGTAGTGTTTCATGTTATCTTTCTTTTACATACTTTAGTTTGCTTTGAAGTTCTAGGAGTAGGGAGTTACATTAATTGCAAGGTCTCTGGTCTGTGATTCCATTTGTAGAGTCTCAATGTCCAAAATGGCTCTAACCTAAGCATCCACTGGAGGAAATGGATAAAACCATAGGGGAAGAAAGGTTAGAGTCTGTACATATTCTTTTTTCTTTCAGTTTTGTGGTTGCAATGAGGTTTCAAGACCAAGTTTGAAGCCCTATGGCTGACCCTTAGGAACAGGTGAGCTAGGATAGGGATAAGAAGGATTTGGCACAAGCACCCATGATCTTGGGGAAAGGACTTAGAGGCATTATAAGAATCCCTAAACAATATTATTGAAGATCCAAAAGATTGTGGATGGTGAAACTAAGGTTGAAGGTCAATTTGACAATTGTTTGTGTTGACTGGTTCAGAGGCCTAAATAATAGGCTTAAAACTAGGGCCTGATGGATACTAGGGTTGCAGGTGCATCTAGAAGCTAGGGTTTTGGATTCTGATAGGGTTGATAGATACCTTGAATATTTTCAAGTTATTCTATGGAATGTTTTGGGAGTTTTGGGAGTACTAGCCCAAAAATAGTGAATTTTGACCTACTAGGAAATAGGGCAATTAGGCCTCTTAGTGAATTTGATACCAATTGGATTGGTAAAGTATCTAGAAGTGTGGGGAAGGGTTCAAAATGAATTTTAATTTTCCAAGGACATAGAAAAGAGTCTATGGGATGTATTGGAAGATCCTAAGCTAGGGGTTTGGGATTCTAGGAGGAAATCTAGTGAGGGAGTCTAGGTAATTGAGGAACTAATTGGACTAGTTAAGCCTAGAAACTTTGGAATCTTCAATAGATCAAATATAACTTGGAGGAAAAGTTGACAGTGAGGGTCTTGGAGATCCAAATTGGAGAAGAATCCAAAAGGAAGTAACCATTGTATGGTTAGGAGAGAGAAACAAGCATATTGAGTAAATAAATCACTAGAGTACCAAACCCTCTACATTAGAGTGGTATCAGAGCCAGAATTTTTTGACATTTTTGTATGTCTAAAGTGGAGGAGAGTCAAGAGGTTGAAAACATGCCTCCTAAGGAAATGAGTAGGAATGCCATTATGGAATTTGTTCAGGGCCTGTTGGAGAAGGCTAGTGTGTCTGAGACAAAGAGTTAAAAGAAGATCATTGAATGGGGAGATGAGAGTGATGAGGATGTTGAAAGTCAGATAGAAGAGTCATCAAACAAAGGTAAAGAACCTGAGATGGATAAATATCAAAAGCTATTCTTGGATTCCTTTAAGTCCATTAACAAGGACAGTATGGAACACATACCCTATTACTTTGGCAGCGTGAATGGAGAAGAGTTGTTGGATTTCCTAGAGGCCATAGACAATCAGTTTAACTATAAAGAAGTATCAGAAGGGAAGAGGGTCAGCTATATCGAGGCTAGACTCAAAGGATCTATATTGGTGTGGTGGAACATGATGCAGGATGATAGGGTAACTAGTGGAAAGAAGAAGATATTTTCTTGGGAGAGGATGAATATCAGATTGAGGGCACAATTCTTGCCTACTGACTACGAGATTCAGATGTATCAAAAATTGCAAAACTTGAGACAAAAGGAGATGAAAGTGAGTTCCTATACTAAAATTTTTTACAAACTAAGCCTAAGGGCTCAGAGACAAGAAGAAGAAATGGAGAAGGTGGCAAGGTATCTCAAAGGGTTGAGACAAGGGATACAAGATTAAATTAACATGATGGCTCCTGACAGTATGCACAAATGATTTTAGTTAGCCTTGAGGGTAGAGGATAAGGCTAGAAGGAGGAATGACTTCCATCAAAGAGGAAGAGGTGGTAACAATAAAAGAGGTTTCAGAGGCAGGAGTAATTTTGGTAGAGGACAAAGCCCAAATAGACCAGAGGAGAATCAGTTTATGGAGAGTGGATGGTCTTAAAGAAGTAAAATCAAACAAGAACCAAGGGATAACTGATCTTGTTAAATCAAACTCCTTGCAAATCATCAACACTCTTAGAGAAAAATCCTACCAACCATTGAGAATTGCATAGGGTTGTCTCAATTTTGGGGAATACAAAATTGAGGAAAACGGTTAGGAATCACAGTCTTTTTGTAAAAAGAAACCCATTTAACATGGACACATGACTTGATGTGACTTAAGTCTCAAGGAAGATCTAATTCATTCTTCACTAGTAGATGTTATAACTACAATAAAGTGGGTCACACAATGGGTAGATGTACTAAAAATGCTACCTCATCTTCTATGGGATATAGGAGGAATCAATTGGTTCAAGAAGATGATACACAAAGTGTCAGTTCTCCCATTTCCAAGGAAAGACCAGTAATTGATGGAGAGAACCTAATGCTAACAAGAACTTTTTCGAAAGTACCTAGCACTATAGAGCCACCTCAAAGAAATAATTTGTTTAAGACAACTTGTAGGTCTCATGGTAAGATTTGCAAAGTGATAGTGGACTCTAGATCCACTAAGAATATAGTATCCATAGAGATGGTTGAAAAATTGAAGCTTAGAAGGATACCTCATACCACCCCCTATAAATTTTCATGGTTGAACAAGGGTCAAAAAATATTGGTAGATGAACAAACATTGGTGGAGTTGAAATAGCTAAAAATAAGGACAAGGTCCTATGTGACATATTGCCCATGGATGCATGTCATCTTATTTTAGGGCATCCTTGGCAATATGATGTGAAGCCTATCCATGATGGAGAAAAGAACAAATATTTTATCACCAAGCTAGGGAAGAAGTTTCAAATGGATCCATTGCAGGAACCTAATGAGGAGAAGCATGTGGGAACTAGTGTGATGCTCTTGAGTGGAAAGTAGTTTCTAAAATCTATGAAGAAGGAGAAAGGAGTACATTGTGCAGTGATAGTGAAGCCAAAGGAGGAGACCAAAGAGAAAGTCAACATGCCACCAGAGATACAAGAATTGTTGGAAAAGTATCATGACATAGTGGATAATGGGTTTCCAAGTGCTCTACCACCAATGAGGTATGTGAGTCATCAGATAGACCTCAAACCTGGAGAAAATTTTCCAAACAAAGCAGCATATAAGATGACACCAAGTCAAAATGCAGAGATAGCAAAATAGATTCAAAATTTGTTGGAAAATGGATTGATAAGGAAGAGTTTGAGCCCCTATGTTTTTCTTACTGTACTTGCACCTAAGAAGGATGGAAAATGGAGGATGTGCATGGAATCTAGAGCTATAAACAAGATTATAATCAGATATAGATTCCCAATGCCCTGGATTGAGGAATTGATGGACAATTTGGGAGGTTCATGTTATTTTTCAAAGGTTGATTTGAAGTCAGGATATCACCAAATTAGGGTTAGTCCTGGTGATGAGTGGAAAATAGCCTTCAAGACCAATGAAGGGGTGTATGAGTGGCTAGTTATGCCCTTTGGCCTAACTAATGCACCTTGCACATTCATGAGGCTCATGAATGAAGTGCTAGCAGATTTTATTAGTAAGTTTGTAATAGTATATCTTGATGAAATTTTGATATTTAGCAGGTCCAAGGAAGAGCACATGAAGCATTTGGAGATGGTCTTAAGGAGGCTACATGAAGAAAAGTTGATGATCAATCAAGAAAAGTGTGAGTTTTTGAAAACTAAATTAGTTTACCTTGGTTTTGTGGTTGCTAATGGATGTATGAAGATGGACCCTGATAAGGTTAAGTCAATATTGGAATGGCCTGCACCTAGGTCCATAGGGGATGTTAGGATTTTTCATGGATTGGCCTCCTACTATATGAAATTTGTAAGAAATTCCAGTCATGTATGTGCCCCTATTCTCAACACTATAAAAGGTGGAATCAAATGCCATTTTAAATGGACTATAGAAGCAAACCAAGGGTTTGAAATGTTGAAAAAGAGGATAGTAGATTTAACTACACTTAGGTTTCCCAATTTAAATCAACTATTTGTGGTAGAGTGTGATGCTAGAAAGCTAGCCATTGGAACAGTGTTAAGCCAACATGGACACCCTGTGGCATTCTTTTCAGAGAAGTTAAATGAGGCTAAAAAAAAGTACTCTACCTATTATTTGGAGTTGTCTTCTATAGTACAAGCCCTTAGAAATTGGAGACACTATATCTTACCTAGGGAATTTGTGGTCTACACTGATAACCATGCTCTAAGTTTCTTGAATGGGAAAGAAAAACTGAATCAAAGGCACTTCAAGTGGGTAGAATCATTGCAAGCTTATATATTTGTCATAAAGCATAAGAAAGGGGTTAGCAACAAGGTTGTAGATACCCTTAGCAAAAGAGTCTTAACCATATAGGAGATACAATTATAAAGTGTAGGGATTGATGATTTGGAGGACCTCCACAAGGAGGACAAAGATTTTAGAGATGCCTATGAGGCATGCGTGAAGTTCCAACAGGGATTTAAAGTGGATTTCAATTATTTTATGTTGCAAGAAGGCCTATTGTTTAAAGGACACCTTATGTGTATACCTTAGTACTCAATGAGGGAGAACATTATGAAGGAGAAACACCAAGGAAGCTTGGGAGGCCACTTTGGAGTGGATAAAACATTGGAGCAGGTGAATAGGCATTATTATTGGCCTAAGTTATAGTCAGATGCTAGGAGATTTGTAGAGAAATATTAGATTTGTGAGAGGGAAAAAGGACAAAGAAGTAACAGTGGGTTGTACCAACCCCTATCCATACCCCAAAGTCCTTGGGAGTGCCTAAGTATGGACTTTGTGTTGGGGTTACCAAAGACAAAAAGGGGTCATGATAGTGTATTTGTAATGGTGGACCATTTCAGAAAAATGGCTCACTTCATTCCATGTAAGAAAACCAATGATGCTTCCCAAATTGCAAGGCTATTCTTCAAAGACATTGTAAGGATCCATGGATTGCCACTGAATATAGTAAGTGACAGAGATAGTAGGTTTGCGGGTCATTTTTGGAGCACCCTTTGGAAAATGTTGGGTACAAACTTGTATTTCTCTTCAGCCTACCACCTAGAGTTAGATGAAAAAATGGAGGTAGTCAATAGGTAACTAGGGAACTTGCTAAGATGCTTGACTAAGAAACATGATTAGTCATGGGATCACATCATAGGGTAGGTAGAATTTTCCTATAATGAATCCATTAATAGGAGTACTGGTAAAAGCCCCTTTGAAATAGTATATGGGATCAATCCTAGAGAGATCTTAGAGTTGATGGATATTAGTTTGAAGGACAAAAGGAGTGCACAAGGGGAGGCATTTGCAGAATAGATGAAGGAGCTTCATGATCAAGTCAATAAGACTTTACAAAACAAAGTGGAGAACTATAAGTCCAAAGATGATCAGACAAGAAGGGATTTGTAGTTCAAAGTAGAGGATCTAATACTTTCCTACCTCAGGAAGGAAAGGCTACCTAAGGGTCAGCCAATAAAGCTACTCATGAAGAAGATAGACCCATTGAAGATTTTGCATAAGTATGACAAGAATTCCTATGAGGTGGAGTTGCCTCCTAATTTGGGGATTTCACCCATTTTCAATTTTTGTGACCTGTATCCCTACAAGGGACCATCTCTAGACACAGGTCAGCCCACTCTTGTAGATTTAGGGGATGATGATTGGGTGAAAGACTTTCCTACCCCAATGCCACTGAAATTGGAAAGTATACTGGATTCTAAAGTGATCAAGAAGACAAGGAAGGGTAACTACAAGGATTACCTCATCAAGTGGCAGAGACTACCTGAAGCTTAGGCAACTTGGATGACAGAGGCAAACATTTTAAAGCATGGGGTCACCATTGATGACCTCCTAACTCAAGGGACTTGAGTTTTTTGTCCTAGGGGAGTATGGTGTAGGGCACCTCCCTTTTTTATGTGTTGGTGTGTTTTAGGGTTGAATTAGGTGTTTTTGTGTGGATTGGAATAAGATCCAATAGGTTAGATACAATGTTGTTAAACTTCATGTTTGTAAGAGCCAATGGTGCTCATTAGGTGATTTAGGGTAATTTTGGACTAAAATAGGGAAAAGTTGCTATTTTGATGTAATGTAAGTTTAGTGTGTGTTTTAGGACCCTAAGTATCCTAACTGGGGTCATGGAAGTAAAACTCATCGATCGAGTTGACAAAAAGAGTCAAATAGGTTAAAATACAAAAAGTTGCTAGCAACTTTAAAATGTTGCTCGAGCAACTTTTGCAAGAAATTGCAAAAATGAAGTTAGAGAAGTTGTAACTACCCATGCTCAATATATGAGCATGGATTCAATGATTTGGACAGGTTAATGAAATTTTGGATTGCAAGATTTTTTGTGAACTTTTGTACAGATGGTTTTGACTGCATCCTTGTAAAATACAAAGTTTTTTGCATTTTGTACGGTCCTATATGGATTGGGAAAGGAGATTGGACCCAATGGGGGTGTACTATTTCATGTTATCTTTCTTTTACATACTTTAGTTTGCTTTGAAGTTCTAGGAGTACAGAGTTGCATTAATTGCAAGGTCACTAGTCTATGATTCCATTTGCAGAGTCTCAGTGCCCAAAATGCCTCTAACCTAAGCATCCATCGGTGGAAATGGCTGAAACCATAGGGGATGAAAGGTTAGAGTCTCTACATATGATTTTTTCTTTAATTTTTGTGGTTTCAATGAGGTTTCGAGACCAAGTTTGAAGCCCTATGGCTGACTATTAGGAACATGTGAGCCAGGATAGGAATAAGAAGGATTTGGCACGAGCACCCATGATCTTTGGGAAAGTAATTAGAGAAATTTTTAGAAGCCCTAAATAGTATTCTTGAAGATACAAAAGGTGGTGGATGGTGAAATGACGTTTGAAGGTCAATTTGACAATTATTTGTGCTGACTGGTCTAGAGGCCTAAATAATAGGCTAAAAACTAGGGCCTGATGGATACTAGGTTGTGGGTGCATCCAAAAGCTAGGGTTTTAGATGTTGATAGGGTTGATAGATACCTTGAATATTTTCAAGGTCTTCTATGGAGTTGTTTCAGAGTTCTGGGAGTACTAGCACAAAAATAGTGAATTTTGACCTACTAGGAAATAGGACAATTAGGCCTCCTAGTGAATTTGATACCAATTGGATTGCTAAAGTATCTAGAAGTATGGGGAAGGGTTCAAAATGAATTTTAATGGGCTAAGGATATAGACAAGATTCTATGGGATGTATGGGAAGATCCTAAGCTAGGGGTTTGGGATTCAAGGAGGAAATCTAGTGACAGAGTCTAGGTAATTGAGGAACTAGCTGGACTAGTTAAGCCTAGAAACTTTGGAATCTTCAATATATCAACTATACCTTGGGGGAGAAGTTGGTAGTGAGGGTCATGGAGATCCTAATTAGAGAAGAATCCAAAAGGAAGTAACCATTGGATTGTTAGGAGAGAGAAAGAAGCATATTGAGTAAAGAAATTACTAGAGTACCCAACCCTCTGCATCATTAGATGACTAGGAGGGTTGATGCCTCGGGGAGTCAACTCCTATGTTTGAAACTTATAATATTTTTGGACTAACTACCAGGATGACTATGACTTCTGGAAGAAAAAATACACCAGGATGTCGAAAGGAATGATGAAACATCTTAAACTCCAAATACTACCTCGAGTATAAAGATATAGGTATAGAAAAGATGGAACTCCCTCTGGTAGATTGGGATATGCCAGAGATTTTGATTATTGAGGCCATCTCAAGAACAGTAATTCAATGAAGCCACACGTATTTCGTGAGGGTTTTCCCGAAGAGTGTCTAGCTAAACAACCAATTTTTGGAAGCCTCGGGTTCTCAGGTCGCGGAGAAATCCAAATCCAAAGGAAAGAAGAAGGTTGGCACCCTACCTCAAGTCCTGGACCCCATTTTTGCCCCCTTGATTGAAGAGTTGGGAGAAATTTGAACACTCATGGAAAATATTAGATGCAACAAACTCCTAAGTGACTTTTGGTCTTGGAGTTACCGTAGTAGGCTCCTATCCCCCTCCAGGAGATTCTCCCTCCATGGACATTTTTATAAGTACAACATGTGAAGTAGAGATTTAAGAACTATGTCAACCGCATATCTTGGGGTGCCACTCAGAAGAAGAAATAAGCAGAGGGCAGAGCTGCCCCCACATAATAGAAACTCGGACCTTGAGCCTGGGAATGTACCTAATATTGAGGTGCTCTCTTCCTCCTCCTCCTCCTCATCCTCTGGAAAAGAGGA
Organism: Thuja plicata; assembly: GCA_018584345.1. Taxonomy (NCBI): domain Eukaryota; kingdom Viridiplantae; phylum Streptophyta; class Pinopsida; order Cupressales; family Cupressaceae; genus Thuja; species Thuja plicata. The sequence goes on from MU226284.1 coordinate 1,851,613, forward strand.
TCACCTGGAGAGTCTCATAGAAAAGGAATAGATCAACATCGATGATTTATTCTTGATGGGTAATCTAGGAGAACTAAATGATATGGTTGACAGCACAATAGAAGCAATAACAAAACCAGAGACTAAGGTTCCCATACATGAATCAATAGGGCCCGAAGAGTTGGTAGTCCAAGGAGGAGATTGGTGCAGGAGCACCTTGAATGAACCAAGTGCTCCTATGGAACATATGGGTTCTCTCAAGGTCCTAAGAGGCCTTTAGTGATGTTAAGACATTGGGTTAGTCAATGGACCACCTTGTAAGGCCATAGTTCCAAGTTTGGCACCTTATGAGCCCTTAGTCAACTATTGGTCATTTATGGTCCAAAACCCTAGGAATAGTTTGTCTTTAGGTTTTTCATGTTTTGATCCACTAGGGATTACAAAAATAACATTGTGACCAAGTTTGGTCATCAAATTTGCAAAAATGCAAAATATGTAAAAGTTGCTCAAAAGTTGTCAAGCAACTTTTGAGCAAACTTGACAACTTTTTGAAAAACAACTCCCAAATGGTCAAATCAGTTCAAATATGTTATGTAACCATTGGGAGTGCCTAAAAAAGACCTTTCAGGTGGGTGGTAGGGTAATGATGTAATTTGGCATTTTGAAATTAATAAAATATAACCATTTTCCTGCATTCCTAAGAAACAACCTTTGTGTATTGTCGGGTACGGATAGAAGGACATGAAAGTCTAACACCAAGGGTTAGTTCTGTATATCTTATTTCATTTTCCTTTGGTCTCATGTGTTTATCAATCTTAGTTTGAAAGTTATTGAATTTACAAACTCACTGCCTAGTTTGTAGGCCCTAAATCAGGGTTTAGGAAAGAATTGGGTGTATTTCACTTTTCCATCATGGGAATTCAATGACCATTGGTGGAAAGCATGATTTTATGATTCTCTTTAAGATTCTGTAGGATAGGTTCTCCAAAATGCAGGGAGATGGAGTTACAATTATGCCCTAGGTGTATATCCTTATGTATGCACCAATCCAGAATTAGGACAACAATCATACCTCTAGTTTGGGGATTCATCAGAGGTTCTAAGTTGGAGGAAGAGACATTTGTACACACCCTCACATGATCCAATCATTATTTTGAAATTTGGATGCATCCTAAAGGCACTTGTAGAGTAAGTGGAGGCCTAATTAGCCCTAATTGTAGAAGCAATTTTGTGTATCATCCTGTCTCTTTCTCATTTCCATGTTCTATATTTTGAGTCCAAAGTCCTAGGCCATAAAGGGTGTCTGAATCCCTTATCAGTTAAGGGGGTTATGTGGTAGAATTTCATTTAAGATCAATTTTCCTTTGGGAACAGGTTATAAGCCTAGGCTTGGTCTTGTTAAGAAACTATGTCTTTTGGGTTTCTTTTGAGTGAAAGGACCATTGGAACTAAATGTTAGGGACCTAAATAGACCATACCTATGAGATTAGGTCACCCTTGGTCATATTAGTCACTTTGGGGGTATTTTTGTGAATTTGGGTCAAGTTCTTGTGAAGCCAACCTTGGTAGTTGGTGTTGAAGGATTGGTGAAACATAGTGATTAGGTTTCCCTTGGGGTTTTGGGGTTGTGAGAACCTTAACCAAGTCCTTTCCAATACTTTTGATAAGTGTGAATCTCCTTGACCTTAACAAGTTGTTGTTTTGGGTGCATTGCTCTATTTTAAGTCACCTAGAGGCTTCTAGTTTCCCACTTTACATCAAGTGATATCCAAGATATGTCTGCTTCTGAGGATGAAGATATCCCTTCAAGGGTTACAAACATTGAATTAGAAAATATGGTGAGAGAATAGAGGGCAGAAAATGCAGCCTTGACAAGAAGACTTCAAGAGTTGGAGAACAAGGTAGAGAGGGGAAAAGAGGACACTTCTAGTGGTGAAGAAGGGAGTGATTCATATGAGGACACCCCTAATCAGGATGTCAACATTCTTGCAGACCAGAGACCCCTTATATATTCCTTAAAGTCTATGGGGAGAAGAACCATGGAGGAGAAGTTGGATCTACCAAATTTTAATGGAAAGATGAATGTAGATTTGGCCTTAGATTGGATAGAGTCCCTAACAAGCTTCTTTGAGTGTGAGGACATCCCTGAGAATAAGAGAGTGAAGATGGAAAGATCCAAGTTGAAGGGGACAGCCCTAACTTGGTGGAACTTCATCCAAACAGAGAGGGTGAAGAATGGGAAGAGTATGATCTCTTCATGGAACAAAATGATTGCATTGGTCAAGGAGACCTATGTGCCTGAAGACTATGGGGTACAACTCCATAGGAGAAATAAAATCCTAAAGCAAAAGGATATGGATGTAGGGTCATACACCGAGGAGTTCCTAAAGCTATGTATGAAGATAAATGTGGTAGAAGATGAGGAAGAAAAGTTAGCACGATAAATGAATGGCCTTAAGGTATCCATTCAAGAGGAACTTAGCCTACATTTCCCTACCACAGTGAACAAGTGCTATCAAATGGAACTCAAGGTAGAGTAGAAGTGGAAGATAAAATTTGAGTTTGGAAAGGGAAAGAGTAATGACATTGGGAAGAACTTTAGAGGAAGAGGAACATCTTGGAATAGAGTACAATATAGTGGTAATAGCAGTAGGACCCCTGACTAAGGAGACAAAGAAAAAAACGATAAAAAATTTAGAGGTAAATATAGAGGGAGAAGACCCTTCAATAAGGGAAGTAAAAACACTGGAAGAGGAAATGGACAATTAAGGTGTTACTACTCCAATCAATTGGGGTACCATGCAGGCAGATGCACTGAGAAGAGAAATAATAACAATCAAGGATAAAGAAGAGCAAAACTCATTCAAGAGGACAAGCAAGAAGACAATGCAAATGAAAGGGACTTAGAACCAGAGGAAGGAGCATGTTTGATTATGAGAGAAGTCTTCCTTACAGTGTCACAAAGCCAATAACCTACTCAAAGAAATAATCTCTTCCCAACAAAGATCAAATGCAATGGGAATGTATGTAATTTACTTACAGATTCTGGCTCAACTGAAAATTTAGTATCTTGTGAAATGGTACAAAAGTTAAACCTCCCTAAGAAGCCTCATCCTTTTCCTTATCATGTCTCTTCGCTAACAAAGGGTCAACAAACCTTAGTGACTGAACAAGCATGGATAGATTTTTCTATAGCAGACTTTAAAGATAAATCTCTTTGTGATGTTGTTGAAATGGATGCTTCCCACATTCGTCTAGGTAGGCCTTGGCAGTATGATGTAGATGCCACAGAACACTGTAGGAAAAATACCTACTCTATCACCAATGATGGGAAAACATTCACCATGAAGCCCCTTCCTGATACCAAAATAGAGAAAGAACCTACTGTCATAACCATGGGGGAGAAAGAAATGTTAAAAGTTTTAAAATAACTTGAAACTGAAGCCTTTGTCTTAATATCCAAGCCTAAGGATAGTATAAGGTCTGATAATGATGATCCTATACCAGATGAAGTGAAGGAATTTCTTACAAAATTTAGTGATGTCACTGTTATTGATCTACCCAAAACCCTCCCTCTGTTAAGAGATATTAGTCACCAAATAGACTTGATACCTGGTTCCTCCTTGCCTAATAAGGCCCCATACAAGATGACACCATTTCAACATGTAGAGATTGCAAGGAAAGTCAATGAATTGTTAGAGAAAGGACTCATCCAAAAGAGTCTCATTCCATGTGTTGTCCCATCAGTTTTAGCCCCTAAAAAGGATGGCAAGTGGAGATTGTGTACTGACAGCAGAGACCTAAACAAAATCACTATAAGATATAGATTTCCAATTCCAAGAATGGAAGATCTTATGGACTAATTAGGCACTGCTTTTTATTTTACAAAGATTGATTTAAAATCAGTCTATTGCCAAATTAGGGAAAAGCCAAGAGATGATTTGAAGACAATGTTTAAGACAAATGAGGGTTTGTTTGAGTGGCTTGTTATGCCATTTGGTTTGAGTAGTGCTCCTAGTACATTCATGAGACTTATGAATGAGGTCTTCATTGTTTTTATTGGCAAGTTTGTGGTCATATATTTGGATGAAATTTTGGTTTACAGTCATAGAAAAGAGGAACATCTTGATCATGTTGAGCAAGTTTTGAAGAGACTCCATTAGAAAAATTTAGTGATTAACTTGGAAAAGTGCATGTTCATGAAGAAGGAACTTGTCTTCTTAGGATTTGTCATCTCCCAAGGCACCCTCAAAATAGATCCATAGAAGGTTGTAGCAATAGTCAATTGGCCTCCACCAAAGAACCAAGGTGATGTTAAAAGTTTTCATGGTTTAGAAACATTTTATAGAAAGTTTATTAAGAATTTTAGTCATGTGTGTGCTTCGATGTTGCACACAATAAAGGGTGGAAAGAAGACCAGATTTGAATGGACTAAAGAAGCTACAGATACATTCCAATATCTCAAGAATAGAGTGGCACAATATCCAATCCTAGTGCTCATTGACTTCAACAAGGTATTCATAGTTGAAATAGATGCAAGAAACTTGGCTATAGGTGATGTCTTGAGCCAAGAAGGTAAGGCTATAGCATTTGTCTCAGAAAAATTGAATGATGCCAAGAAGAGGTATTCTACTTATGATTTAGAACTTTATGAAATGGTTTGAGCTCTAAAAAAGTGGAGACACTACTTACTCCCTAAAGAATTCATTGGTTATACTAACAATCATGCACTAAGTTTTCTAAACATTCAAGAGAAGCTTGGAGTCAAACACATCAAATGGACAGAGCAATTGCAGGAATATACCTTCAACATAAAGCATAAAAAGGGAGTGGCAAACAAAGTGGCTGATTCCCTAAGTAGAAGGGTCACATTCATTGAAGAAGTAGAATTTCAGAGTGTAGGGATTAATTCCCTAAAACACCTATATGCTGATGATCCAGAATTTGGAGAAGTTTTTGAGGTATGCACTAAAATGGTTGGCAAATACCATACTAAATTTTTTGATTTCCTGATTTAGAATGGAATCTTGTTTAAAGGAGCCCAATTGTGCATTCCTAAATGTTCCATGAGATCAAATATTATTAAGGAGAAACATTATGGTGGCTTAGGAGGACATTTTGGGATAGATAAGACCATTGATTTAGTGAAAAGAAGTTACTTTCGGCCAAAGATGGGGAATAAATTCAAGAAGTTTGTTGAATCTTGTACTATTTGACAGAAAGAAAAGGGTGTATCCACTAACCAAGGACTGTATCAATCCCTACCAATTCCCTCTAGGCCATGGGCATCAATTTCAATAGATTTTGTTATGGGTTTTCCAAGGACAAAATAGGGTTATGATAGTGTTTTTGTCATTGTGGACAGGTTTAGTAAAATAGTGCACTTTGTTCCTTAAAAGAGAACAAATGATGCTTCCCATATAGAACACCTATTCTTTAAAGAAGTGGTTAGAATCCATGGTCTACCTCAAACCATAGTCTCTGACACAGATGTGAAATTTTAGGGTCACTTTTGGAGGACACTCTTCAAGAAATTGGGTACAAATCTGACTTATAGTTTAGCATACCACCCACAAGTAGATGGGTAAACAAAGGTGGTAAATAGATCTCTTAGAAACCTCTTGAGATGCCTAACCAAACATTACACCCAAAGTTGGGACATGATCCTACCACAAGCAGAGTTTGCATTCAATAACGCCATGAAGAGATCCACTGGAAAGACACCATTCAAAACTGTGTATGGACTTCATCCCAAAGGTCCGTTGGACTTGGTAGAATTACCATATAATTTTAGAGTTAGGAGAAAAGGAGGAGAACTAGCCAAACTAATCTTTAAAGTGAAAACAAAAGTGGAAGATTCACTACAATAGACAACTATGAAATACAAAGCACAAGAAGACAAGAAAATGAGAGAAGTTCATTTCAAAGTTGGAGATAAGGTATGGGCATACCTAGGGAAGGAGAGAATCCCTAAAGGAAGATATTCAAAGTTGCACATGAATAAAATTGGACCTTCCAAAATCCTCAACAAGATGGGTGAAAATGGTTATGAAATTTCTTTGCCCCCTACTTTATTGATTTCTCCTATTTTTAATATTGCAGACATTACTAATGTGCAGGGATCACAAGTTGAAGATGATGGAGACTATGTAACAAATCTCCCGCAAAGCAAGCAAATGGAGTTATAAAAAATTTTGGAAACCAAAGTATTGAAGTAGAAAAGAAAGAATAAGTACATCCAGTACTTATTGAAATGGAAAGGACTCCCTCCAATAGATGCTAGCTAGATGACGGAGGACCAGATCCAACAATATGGAACCACTGTTGACCACTTATCCTCAAGTGCAAACTTGAGTTCAAATCTCATGGGGAGTATGGTGCAGTAGCACCTTGAATGAACCAAGTGCTCCTATGAAACCTAGGGGTTCTCTCAAGGTCCTAAGAGGCCTTTAGTGATGTTAAGACATTGGGTTAGTCACTGGACCACCTTGTAGGGCCATAGTTCCAAGTTTGGCACCTTATGAGCCCTTGGTCAACTATTGGTGATTAATGGTCCAAAACCCTAGGAATAGTTTTTTTTTTTAGGTTTTTCATGTTTGGATCCACTAGGGATCACAAAAATAACATTGTGACCAAGTTTGGTCATCAGATTTGCAAAATTGCAAAATATGTAAAAGTTGCTCAAAAGTTGTCAAGCAACTTTTGAGCAAACTTGACAACTTTTTGGAAAAAAACTCCCAAATGGTCAAATCGGTTCAAATATTTTATGTAACCATTGGGAATGCCTAAAAAATCCATTTCAATTAGTTGGTAGGGTAATGATGTAATTTGGCATTGTGAAATTAATAAAATATAACCATTTTCCTACATTCCTGAGAAACAGTCTTTCTGTATGGTCGGGTATAGACAGAAGGACATGAAAGTATGACACCAAGGGTTAGTTCTGTGAATATTCTTTAATTTTCCTTTGGTCTCATGTGTTGATCAATCTTATTTTGAAATTTATTGAGTTTACAAACTCATTGCCTGGTTTGTAGGCCCTAAATAAGGGTTTAGGAAAGAATTGAGTGTATTTCACTTTTCCACCATGGGAATTCAATGACCCTTGGTGGAAAGTATGATTTTATGATTCTCTTTAAGATTATATAGGATAGGTTCTACAAAATTTAGGGAGATGGAGTTACAATGATGCCCTAGGTGTATATCCTTATGTATGCACCAATCCAGAATTAGGACAACAATCATAACTCTAGTTTGGGGATTCATCAGAGGCTCTAAGTCAGAGGAAGAGACCCTTTTACACAACCTCACATGATCCAATAATTATTTTTAAATTTGGATGCATCCTAAAGGTACTTGTAGAGTAAGTGGAAGCCTAATTAACCCTAATTACAGAAGCAATTTTGTGTATCATCCCATCTCTTTCTCATTTCCATGTTCTAGGGTTTGAGTCCAAAGTCCTAGGCCATAAAGGGTGTCTAAATCCCTAATCAGTTAAGGGGGTTATGTGGGAGAATTTCATTTAAGATCAATTTTCCTTCGGGAAAAGGCTAGAAGCCTAGTCTTGGTCTTGTTAAGAAACTATGTCTCTTGGGTTTCTTTTGAGTGAAAGAACATTGGAACTAAATGTTAGGGACCTAAATAGACCATACCTATGAGCATAGGTCACTCCTAGTCCTATTAGTCACTTTGGGGGTATTCTTGTGAATTTGGGTCAAGTGCTTGTGAAGCCAACCTTGGTAGTCGGTGTTGAAGGATTGGTGAAACCTAGTGATTAGGTTGCCCTTGGGGTTTTGGGGTTGTGAGAACCTTAACTATGTCCTTTACCACACTTGTGATAAGTGTGAAGCACCTTGGCCTTGACAAGATGGTTTTTTGGGTGCATTTCTCTATTTTGAGTCACCTAGAGGCTTCTAGTTGCCCACTTTGCATCAGAGATGTATCCCAACTAGAAGAGGTTGAAGAAGAAAAAGAGATACAAAAAGAATAGGAAATAAATCTAACCATGGAGAAATTATCGATTGACAAGGAAACAAGACCTCCAAGAATAACCATAACCTCTGATGTAATGCTCCTAAGCCCAATTAGTGACTAGAGTTCGCTGACACCACCTAATGCAATGACCGACATGGTTGCGGCCATATTCCAACAAGTAGATCTAAATGAGTTTCCTCAGCCGCCTCCACCACCTAGCCCGCCTATGGATGATATCATGGGACATTGTATGAAGGGAGAGAAAAGAAATGAGGATGAAGATCCCATCCATACAGAAGGAAACACATCCAAGGAAGGACCTGAATTAAACCCTGGGGATAATTAAATTTTGGGGATGATAATACGTGGGCTAGTTGCCCCACCGTAGTGGTTAGTGGATTCCTAGAAAATAAAATCCCTGATAACCATCATGGCCTAACTATCACTAGTAGAAATGTTGACCGAGGGCCAAGTCCCCAAGAAGTCTAAGAAGGACCGCACCCTTCACAACACCCGAAGGGCCCCAAATGGTAACATAGAGGAAATAATTTCTACCCCTCCAGTAGGAAAAGAAGACTCAGAGGTTTTTTTCGAAGAGTATGTAATCACAGTGATGACTTTGGGCAAGAGAAATTGGCAAGGGGAATTGGACCTCTTGAATGAAGAATGTCAGGATATTCATGACTGGTATGAGAAACAATCCCAAAATGTAAAGGAGTTGAAGGTTACTAATGCCAATCTTTTCAGAATCCTGATAGAGTTAGTGCGCCCCCTCACTTCCAAAACACCCAGACCTTTGGTTTCTAGGACACCGCTCCCTCAAGGTGATGTTGAAGTGCTGAGGATAATGAAAAAGAAGGTGCTAGCAGTGGATGAATGGATGGCCCAGAAAATTGGGGCCATAAGAATTTTTCTACTTGAGACTCTCCCAGATTTCTTCTGAGTACATGATATAGTGAATAAAAGCAAGGCCACCATTCCTTAGTGGCAGGGAGAGATCAAGAAATATGAAGAGTGGAGGGATGCCTCATTGAAGATTCTAAATCTTAGAGAAGATAATGTGGAAACAACACGCATCCTAGGAGATGACTCATATGGGTTCCTCAGGACTCAAGACTCCAAACTTGCATTCAAAGTAAAAACTAGCAAGCAACTGGTAAGGGTACTAGAGGAACAACTGCAGGTGGTCCAGACCACATTGGACCAGTACATTATTCTTATCGAGGAGATTACATCGGCTGATCCTCTCACCCCCAGGACTTACACTCCCATTGATTCTATACTTAGAAATTTTTACGAAGTGGTTGAGGCTCAATTTTGGTATGACAAAGATTTCAATAGCGCCGCAATGGAAGAACTCTCCCAGATGGTGCTCAAGTCGCATGATGTAGCCATGGTGGATGTAGAGTTAAAGGAAATGGTCAAGGATTCCGATGGTCACTTCAAAATTTTTGTTGATCATCGAGACTACTTTAAGGACATGGAAAAAGATGGCATACTCTAGATACTGGAGGCATACAAAAATTCCAAAGGCCAATAAGATTTCTTTGACTTTGGGGATTCTTTCACAAGAGTGAGTTATAAGTTCATGCTTTATTCTTTGAACATAAGCTCCCAGATTTTGGAGCTCTGTATACCCAGTTTTGTATTCTCTATGGTGATAAGCATCAAAAACTCTTCTGAGCCAACCGATCAGTATCTACAGATTTTTTTGGATCCATGGTTGTCCTTATTGGTGTGATGGGTTACTATTACTCTGAAGGTTCATTGCAGTTTCCTCCCAGGTCCCAAAACATCATTCTAGCATTTAATATCTAGTGTACAGAGCCCCACTCGATCACCAAGAATAATAAAAGCATTAATGGGGGTGTATAACCCAATTATCTCAGGGAAGCACTATCACATCTACAATTACAAGGACACTTTTTCTGATGGCCACTTCCCCAGAGCTTCTTTCCTTCTTTCCTCTCTTTTCTTCTCAAATGATTGTATTATATTAGGGTAATTATGATAGTGCAAGTAGTACTAGTTGTTAATATTGTAATATAATGTAAATAGCTAGTGTAGGATTAGTCCCTTAAGTAGTTAAATTTTTCCATAAGTATCAAGACTGACACCATTCCAAGGTTCATCAAATTGATGATTTCACTGTCCACAAGTAATACAACTTTCAGAGATTTTAGCTATCTTGTTTTTAGAGTTCAGAGTAGATTAATGCTCTAGTGTAGGAGCACCTAGGTAGGGATAATAGAGGACCTAGGATTCCTAAGTTATTTTTGGCTTGTAGTGGTCCTAGCCAAACCACTAGTGCAATAAGGGGACTAAACAAGTCCTAGTGTGAAGTGTGTTAGTTTAGGATGCCTTAATAGGTCCTTAGTGACCTTATTTGAAAGATTGTCCACATTAGGTCAAATGGGGTGTTTTTATGTATTGTGATGTCAAATTGGACAAGTAAGGGACTTAGGGTCCTATTTCAATTCTCTAACACCTTAGATAGGAATTTGGTTAAGTTTGGTGGACTTATGACCAAGTTTGGATAGAAAATCCGAAAAGATGTACAAGTTGGCAATGTTGTCATTGACAACATTGACAAAACTTGTTGCATGATTGCAACTTAGAGAAATTGGTTTCATAAATGTCCAAAGCAGTTGATTTTGTGTCTTGGTAAACTACTTAAGGCTATCCTTGACATTTTTAAAGGGTTGTCTTATTTTTATAAGTGTGTGTACGGACTGGGTAATAGAAAGAACAATTACAGTTCTTGTTTTCTGAGCAATTGATGTTTTAATGGATTGAATAAAGCACTGTAATCCATGAAAGTGTTAGAGTAGGTATTTTTAAGTTTCTTTGTGGTGTTGGATTTCAATTTTGTAAGCTTTTAGTTAGTCTTGTAAAATTTTTTTTTTCCAGTCACTTTTCTGAACCAGGAAACTCATGAAGATAGGGTCATAGATCCTCTTCCCACCATGGAATTTGCATGTTCCTTTGGGATTAGGGATATGAATCCATTTAAATATTGTACAGTGAAGGAGGGGCCCTGGAAAGCATGGGAGATAATTTTAATGTGATGCCCTAGGCGAGCCAGAGTTGCATGGATAGGGATCACAGAAGATTGCAAAGCTAGTTCGAGGGATTAAAAGCATTCATTGCTTCAATAAGTGATTGTGGAGAGGTAGTGTGGTGTGTGGAGGAGGCCTAAACTAAATGAGAGTATTAGGTGAAGAGTTTTGATTGAAAGAAATGATTTCCTTTGTGCAAATAGATCTAATACTTAGAAACCCTAATTTTTAGGCATGGTTATATGAATCACTGTACGGACACTTCTGGGAAACAAGACCTAGAAAATATTTAGTGTCTTGATAAAGGGTATCAATATCCATTCTTAGTTTTCCAACTTGTTAAGGAGTTTTATAAGTTATTGCTAAAAACGTGCCTAATTAGGCTTAATGCTTGTATCCCTATTTTGGGTAAATTTGGCATTATTATTGGAACTCGTTTAGGGTTTCATTACAAAGGGAGTTTGTGGACATTGGATTGGATCCAATTAAAAATATAGGAGAATACCTCTCTATATGGAAGAGTTATTGATCAATTTGAATTAGATTGTGAAGAAGGGAAAGAAGAGCACCATGGCTAAGTGTTGAATAGTTTTGATTTCCTTGTTGGTGTACTCAAGTTGAATTGGAGTGGGTTTTTATGGAAATGATCCTTGAAGCTTAGGGTTAGTGCATAACCCTACTTAGGCTAGAGAAGAGGCCTATTGATGACCCTAGTGGAGGCTAGGGTAGGAGAGAAAGGCTTGTTGTTACATCAGATTGGTATCAGAGAAAGTAAAAGACTTGGGAAGTCAGTGTATGTCTGCAACTACTGGTGAATTAGTAGGAGAGTCAATCATGGTGAAAAATGTAGTGCTATCTAAAGAAGTGGATGAGGAAAAAGAGAAGAACAGACTCCTTGAAGAAGCCTTAGAAGGAATGAAGATAAGGCTAGAAGAAGTTGCTAATGTAGCAGCTAGAAAAAAAGAAGTTAAAAGTAGTGATAGGGGTAAAAAGATAGCTGAGGAAGACCTTATCCCTGAACCAGACCCTTCCTTGAATGAAGAACCCTTCCTAAAAGCCATAAAAGCTCTAGGAGGAAAGGCATTGGAGGGTATACCACTGTTTAGTTGAAAGATGGATATTGAAGGAGTGATGGATTGGATTAAAGGAATGGAGAACCATTTCGAGTGTGAAGGGGTAACTAAAACACAGAAGCTCAAGGTGGCCAAATCAAGACTCAGAGGGTCATCCCTAATATGGTGGAAATAACTTCAATATGAGAGGGTTAGGATGGGTAAGAAGCCCATAGCCAATTGTAATGCAATGGTAATCAAGCTAAAAGAGAATTACCTACAAGAGGACTATGAGATCCAACTTCATAGGAAAAGATAGAATTTGTAGCAACAAGACTTAGATGTGGCCTCATATATAGAGGAATTCCAAAGATTGTGTCTTAGATCTAAGAAACAAGAAGAGAAATCTATCAAAGTTGCTAGGTACTTTGGTGGATTGAAATGGAACATCCAAGAAGAAATCAGTTTGTGGACACAAACTACAGTTTAGAGGTGTCATTAATTAGGCTTAAGGGTAGAGGAAAATAAAAAGAAGAAGGGCGATTCTAACTTCAAAAATGGAGGTAGAGGAAGAGACCAAAGTCAGAGAGGAGGCTATCAAGGCAGAGGCAATGAACAAAGGACGTAAGGTCAGAATAAGATGATAGAGCATAGTACTGAAAGTACTCCAAGAGGGGGTTTTAATAGAGGTAAGGGAAATCAAGGTGGTCCTAGTAGAGGGAGAGGAGGTAGAAGTAACTCATACTTTTAAAGTATGAAGTGTTACAACTATGGTCAACTAGGCCATCCAACATATAGGCTCCCTAACAAGACTACTAATTCAAATCATGACAAGAGAGTGGATTATGTTCATGAGGATAATGCAAGTGTCAAAACACTTGAGATTGACCATCTAGATTAAGAGATGGGTGAGAACTTAGTTTTTAGAAGGGTATTGATAAGAAAACCAAGTAAAGATGAACCCAAGCATAGGAGGGCTTTGTTTAGGATAAGATGCAAGATCCTTGGCAAAGTTTGTAAGGTGATTGTAGATTCCTAGATCCACTGACAATATCATCTCAGAGGAAGCAGTCAACAAACTCAAGTTGACCAAAGTACCCCATGTAAATCCCTATAAGGTGACATGGCTCAAAAAAGGACAAAGTGTATTGATGAATGAGGAGACATGGGTTGAATTCTCTATAGTAGGGTATAAGGACAAATTATTGTGTGACATCCTACCAATGGATGCTTGTCATTTATTGTTAGAAAGACCTTGGAAATTTGACAATGGGGCAGTGTATGATGGGAAGGAGAATTCCATCACATTCAAGAAAGGAGGAAAAACTTTCAAGATTCAGTCTTTGTTAGAAGAGGAGGAGCAACAGTCCAAGACTCCTAACATTATGTTGTGTAGTGGAAATAAATTTTTGAGGGATCTCAAGGATGATGAGAATGAAGGGTATGCCATTATGCTAAGACCTAAGGAGGAATAAAATCCAGTCAAGGAGCCATTACCATTAGAGATACAAGAATTACTTGAGAAGGATAAAGAGATAGTAAGTGATGGCACTCCTACTACCTTACCTCCTAGGAGAGTAATAAGTCATCAGATAGACTTTTTTCCTAGTGAATCTTTTCCTAATAAGGAAGCTTATAAGCTAACCCCTAATCAGAACTTGGAAGTGACAAGGCAAGTGCAAGAAATCTTGGATCAAGTCTTGATAAAAAAGAGTATAAGCCCATGTGTAGTCCCGGTTGTGTTGGCATCCAAGAAGGGAGGAAAATGGAGACTTTGCACAAATTCAAGGGCTATAAATAGAATCACAATAAGGTATAGGTTCCCCATACCTAGGATTGAGGATCTCATGGATTTCCTTGATGGGGCAATGTACTTTACCAAGTTGGATTTGAAGAGTGGTTATGACTAAATCAAGGTGAAAGAAGGGGATGAATGGAAAACAAAAATCAAAACCACATATGGGTTATATGAATGGCTTGTGATTCCATTTGGCCTCACAAATACTCTGAGCACATTCATGAGGCTCATGAATGAAGTGCTCAAGGAATTTACATGGAAGTTTGTAGTTGTATATCTTGATGATATACTGATATTTAGCAAGACCAAGGAGGAGCATATCAAGAATGTAGAAGCAGTGTTGCAGAGATTGCATGAAGAGAAGCCGGCTATCAATCTTGAAAAATGTGAGTTCTTCAAGAAAGAGCTAGTGTACTTGGGATTTTTAGTGTCCAAAGGATCTTTGAAGATGGATCAAGACAAAGTGGTAGCTATCCTAAATTGGTCACCACCTACCATAGCCATTGAGGTAAGAAGTTTTCATGGCTTATCCTAGTTTTATAGGAAATTCATCAGGAAATTTAGTGGCATTTGTGCTCCTTTATTAGATACCATTAAGGGTGGAGTCAAAACTAAGTTTAGGTGGACCTTAGAAGCAAGGAAAGCCTTTGAGTTTTTGAAGAAACAAGTAGCCACTCAACCTATCCTACAATTAATAAGCTTGAGAAATTGTTTACTATTGAGTGTGATGCTAGTGGAATGGTAGTAGGGGGTGTATTGAGTCAAGAAGGTAGGCCAATTTCCTTCTTTAGTGAGAAAATAAATGAAGCTAAGAAGAAATAATCTTCTTATGACTTAGAACTATATACTTTAGTTAAGTCCCTTAGAAAGTGGAGGCATTATCTATCTCCTAAAGAATTTGTGGTGTTCACTAATAACCAAGCCCTTAGTTACATAAATACTTAGGAGAAACTAAGCAATAAACATCTAAAATGGATAGAGTATTTGCAAGAATTTACATTTACAATTAAGCATAAGAAAGGGAAATTAAACAAGGTTGCAGATGCACTAAGGAGGAGATTGTTGACAGTCCAAGAAATTCAATTAAATAGAATTGGGATTGATAGTTTTAGAGATCTCTACAAGGAAGAAGCAGATTTTTGGGAAGCATACAAGGTGTGTGTTGATTTTTAGAATCACTTTCATAGCAAATTTTCTGATTTTACTTTGCAAAATGGATTTTTATTTAAGGGAAATCACTTATGTGTTCCAAGAGGCTCCATGAGAGATAATATCATATAGGAGAAACACAATGGGTGTTTGAGTGGTCACTTTGGTATGAAAAAAACCTTGGAACTGGTGCAAAGGTTCTACCATTGGCCAAAAAGGGTAAGAGATGTTACAAGGTATGTGGAGCAGTGTGTCATATGCATGAAAGCTAATGGAGGAATAAGTAATACATGGTTATATAAACCTTTAATAGTCCCTAATAGACCATGGGAGTGTGTGAGCATGGACTTCATAGTAGGTCTACCCAAAACAAAGCAAAGACATGATAGCATTTATGTAGTGGTTGAAAGATTTAGTAAAATGAGAAATTTCATTCCCTGCAAGACTAAACATGATGCTAGTCATATAGCATGTTTGTTTTTAAAGAGATTGTGAGAATTCATGGCTTACCCCTAAGTATTGTTTCAGATAGAGATCTGAAATTTATGAGCCATTTCTGGAAAACTTTGTGGAATAGATTGGGAACCAACTTGTCTTTTAATTTAGCATACCATACTTAGAATGATGGCAAAACTAAGGTGGTTAATAGAGTGTTAGCTAACCTATTGAGGTTCCTAACTAAGGATTATGGTTAGATATGGGATGTGGTCATTCCCCAAGTAGAGTATGCATACAATGATAGTAAGAACAGAATGACAGGGAGAAGCCCATTTAAGATATTTTATGGGATACACCCAAGGGGTGTGTGTGAGCTTAGGGATCTTGGAGGCATGGAGTACAGGAGTGATCATGCTGAGGAATTCACTAAAACCATGAAGGAGATCCAAGAACAGATCAAGAAGACAATCCAAGACAGTCAACAAAAGTTGAAGGCCAAAGTTGATGAAAAGAGGAAAGACATTCAGTTTGAGGTAGGTGACTATGTGATGGTTTGTTTGAACAAATCTCAGTTACATAAGGGTGTCCCTAGTAAATTGCAGATTGTTATGCCTTGCATCCCCGTCCCTACATTTTGTGTGCAAAATGTTGGGTCCCCCTTTTTTTCTTTTGTTTGTTTTGTTTTGCTTGCGGTTCTTGCCTTTTCTTTTGGTTTCTTTCTTCGGGGTTTTCTTCCCCGTTGTTGTCTTTTGTTTGGTTGGTTTCTCATCTCTGAGACTCTAGTCCCAGAGATTGTTATTTTTTGGGAGCTAGAGTCCAAACTCTAGGATTCTTTGCCACAATGTTCTTAAGGTGATCGTGGCGGGGAATCCCTGGGCCCGGGGTCCAGAGGTTTGCTTGTCTAGAGATTTCCGGAAGGAGGTGGATCACCATTTTAAAATGAGAATAAATAGAAGTTATTTTTCACTTTCACATTTATCGTGATTCAAATACTCAAGCACTCAGAGTGATTTTAGAGCAATTACAAAGTGATTTTTAGAGAATTAATGATAATCAGTGCTAAACACTTCCATCCTTTTTAGGCGATTGTGAGTGCTTCGTGGTGGCAGGTTGTGATCATTTGGTAGCTATAGCTATTACAGGGCCACCATGGTGATTTCTTTCCTTCTCCTTTTGGCATTCTCAGGTTGGTGTCCCTTTTCCCGCTGGTTTTTCATTTGTCTGGTGTTCCTTCTCTGTCTTGTTTTTGTTTGTTGTCTTTCGGTTCTGTTGTTTCCTTTTTTTTGGTTTTGCCACCCGTTGGTGGGTCGGCTCTGCCAGAGGGTTGTTCGCCCTCTGCGCAGGTGTGGTTGGCTTGTAGATAGTGTAGAAAGCTGTATATACTTTGTGCCTTGCCTGGTTTCCCGTGGATGTCATTCTACGGTGTATATATATGTAATTTTGTGTATATTTGTTGTATATCCTTCTGTTCCCCATGTATATATCCCATGAATCATCATGTATATTTCATGTATATCCTTTTGGGCAGCTTGGAAAGGTAGTCAAGTTTCCTATATCACTGGTTTTTTTCCCGTAAGTTCGTTTCAGGGCAGAAAACCACCTGTTTGAAACTCGGCTCTCGACCGGTTTCAAACAGGTGGTTTTCTCTCTCCTCCATAAAACCAGCCAAGTCCTCATTTGTGTCCCATGCAAGCAATTAATTCCATCTAAGTGGCCTTCACTTTTTGTGTGTTCAGACAGTTGGATCCCCCGCCATCGCCATAACTCCTATTTAATACCTATGCACATGGCGCCCACGTGGGCTTGATGGGTTTCCTTTTTTCACATCCTCACCAATGGTTACTTCTCCAGGATCCAGGTCCCCTACCATCATCTATCTCATGTATTTACCAAGCATGATAAAAAATTTTGGACCCAGATGTTTAGTCAAATCTTAAGTTCATGTAATGTGTGTGCTTTTCGGGTTTTCTCTGAATGAAACTAACTTTTCAGAAAAAGCAGGCATCACGGTGGTAAGATCTTTGGACCCTAGAGTATTTAATTTATAATAAATTCTGATGGTTGCTTTGCCTTGTAGGTTTTTGGAGTATGCTTCCCAAATATGTCTGAAGCATCTGCATCCTCTCCACCCGGAAGTCCAGAGCTACCTTCCGCGACGGCTACCAGGGTGGCAGTTAAATCCAAAATGGAAAGGGCCCTAGAGAAATTGCACCTAACCATGAAGTTCGTGCAAGACAATGTTATTATGGACTTAAAGATCAAGTCCAAAGTTAAACTCATTACCGACACCAATGTCGGGACATGGCTAGAAATGCGGGCCTTAGTTAAAATGATGTACATCCAGTGACAGGCTAGAGATCAGTTGGCCATCAATATCAGGGACTCCAAGATCCTTAAGGAGGCTTGTTTCCCATTCTCTATACAATCTCTAGAGCTTATCCTAATGTTGGACGCCAATTACAACTCTTCTATTGAGGCTGTTATGCTCGCAGCCACAGAACCAACCGGGTACCCTACTCCTCTGGTATCCCTCGACCCTGACACATTTTAGGTGGGTCTGGGGATCCCTCAATTCGCTAAGGCTTCTGTGGGTACAAGGTCAGATGCCTTGGCCCAATTCACATAGTTGGAGGATGCTTCCTGGATATACATGAATGCTCATTGGCTTAAGGTTCCAAAGAGGGACCCTAAGAGGATGAAGATAGAAATTCCTAGGTCCGAGTTCAAAGAGAGCATTCAGATGGGAATGAAAGCATTGGCCCAGGTCTTTGGGCAGCCCTCTGCCCAAGAATTCACTAAATGGATGTATTACTTCCTCCTTAACATCTCCACCAAGGGAGGATACTTCGACTGGGCCGCTATAATTTCAAACGACGTTGACTCCCAGTTCCTTCAACTGGCTAGGAAGAAGAAATTTTACATGACTTCCTATTTTTTTTGGGCCCTGACGTAGTAGAGGCCCCATGCCCATGGCCTACTTACAGAAAACATGCTCGAGATTTGCCTAGGACAAAAGGCACCATGGGACCATTTCCTTTAGGTTCAATGGGAGGCCAGCTTCCCCAGTTTTTGCTAGGTAAATGATGCGTTCGTTTACTATCACCTGCTCACACCCACCCGGGATGCAAGATACCGCCTATCTACAGAGGTGATGAATTTGGTCCAGAGTTATGGACATTACTACATCCAATTCCAATAGCACACTTATATTACGGTCACCAACTTCTCTAGGAAACCCTACTTGTTTCCCAAACACTATGGGGACAAGACCGTGCTCTTGGAATACTGCAGGCAGATGATGGAGTTACATGCACTCTTTGCCTTGAAGAAGATACCCAATATTTCATTCCCAATCATCTATGGGAACTACTCATGTAGCCTAGTTGCCACAAAAGAGGTGGATAATGAGCTAAAAAGCTACAACTTGGAAGAATTCTACTTGGCGCAAAAAAAATTTGATCCACATGGCAAGATTATAGCGGCACTTCCCCAGGCTTTAGAGTCTCATCACTACCACATGGAGGATTTCTGGAAAGATTTCCAAGATGACATGGAAGTGCGGAGCTGGAACTACGTCAGGATGATAGTAGGCATGATGGAAAGGTTGAAGCTCTAGACGTTTCTGAAGGACTTCTTAGATGCTGGCCCCTCTATCGATCCCTAGTACAAGGCAAAGGGGGTCGATAAATGACCCTCCCACCGGTAAATTGGGAACGTCCCAGACCCCACAAGTAGAAATCCTCTCTTCTAGTTCCTCAGAGCCAGAAAAGGAAATAGAGCCTACCGAAGTCCCTGCTAGTCCCCCCTCGCAGGAGGAATTTGATGATGTCTTTGCAACTGATGAGTTTGGAAACCTATAGGGGGACACCAGAAAAACGGAGACAGAAGTCCCAGAGGCAGAGCAAGAAGCTACAGAACAAGAAGATGTGGAACAAGAGCCTGCGCAGGAGCAGGAAAAATAGATAGAAGAAAGGGAGCCAGAGCCAGAGATTGCCTTTGAGACTCCAAAGATGTAGGATCTGAGGGTGGACCAACAAAAGCAGAATGAATAAACGACATCAGTTGGGGGAACCAGACCTTTGGCAATAACTGTAACCCCAGCCACCACATTCCAAGCACCACTTCTGGGAGCGACCTTTGGGCAGGTAATTACCGTGGCCCAAACTTTAAATCTTGGCCTAGTACCTCCCCTACTACCAAAGGATGTGCCGACAGAAGAAGAATCCCTGGCAGTAGAGGCCGAGCAACAAGAAGAGAAACACGAAGAGGAGATCCCCGAAGAAGCCTACACAAGTCCATACAAAGAAATAGATACAGAGGACAAGGCTGAGGAGATGGATGTTGCTGAGGAAGATATTACTAATAAAGAAGAAGACATAGGGAAAGGGATGGATGAGAACCCCACCACTGAGGAGCAGCAGTCGCAGGACACTGGGGAAGAACCAAGAGAATAGACTCTGGAAGATAGGCCACCCCTACCGCCTCAGTGGTTAGTAGAGAGAAAAAAAAGAAAATCTCTATCCACTCCCAGAAATCCTCTCTCCCTGGCTGAAATGATGTCTTAGGTCTAGGCCCCACCGAAGGCCAAGAAAGCTCAGACGGTTCATACTCTTCAAACCGGGCTAGGCAGAGAAATAGTTGCCATTGTGGCGACACCTCCCCCAGGTGCTGACGAAGAAACTGTAGAGCCCGAAGATTATAGAATTACAGAGGTATCACTGGAAAAAAAGGGGAAAATAGGGTGAGGTGGATTTGCTAAAGGAGGCAGCTAGGGCAGTGGAGGCCCGTTAAGAAAAGGAAGCCCAAAGGCAAAAAATAGAAAAGGCAAAAAACACAAACCTTATGGGATTGCTTACCGAGCTAGCTCGACCTATCAATGCCGCTCCTCTAGAGGCTTCCACATCTGAAGATTTACCGCAGCGTGACATAGACTCTTTGCCAACAATGAAGAAGAAGGCCCAAGAATTCGACGAGTGGGTCACTCTGCAAATAGGAAACACCTAGCGTTTCCTGGTATCCATCCTCCCAGACTTATATATGGCCCGACATGTTCTACACCAGGCAGAGACTCTTATTGACCCGTGGGAGGCTGATATAAAAAATTATCAAGCATGGAAGGTAGAGCTTGAAGAACTCCTCGTTCTGGGACACGAAATGGTTTCTAAATCTGGAATTCTGGGGGATGAATTATTTGATTTTGTGAGGACCCAACACTCTAGACTTGACCTCACATTGGAGGTAACCAAGCAACTGGTAGGGACTCTACAGGATAAAGTCAATGTAGTAAAATATTCTTTCAATTTATACAAGTCTTTTGTAGCAAAGACTTCTAGGGCTAACCCCCTCAGTACAGATACATGCACGCCAGAGGATTCAGTTTTGGGGAGTTTTGATGAAATGATGAAGTCCCAATATCAATCCTCGGAGGGGATAGATGGTGCTCAAATGACAAAATTAACTCGTATGGTGCTTAGTGGTCACGACGTAGCAAAAATGGCCAATAAATTTAAGGAGAATGTTATGGATCTAGGGGAACAAATTGAGGTGGCTAAGTACCAAAGGGCTTGCGTGAAGGATATCAATGAAGATGGCGTCTCCTGCCTCCTCCAGGATTTCAATGATAATAAATAACCTTAGGCTTTCTCCAGAGGCTGGAGAAAACCCAAACATTTAGTATTCTTTATTCTTTTGGGAATGTAAGTTCCTGGATCCTAGAGTCTCAGATCCCAAATTTTATATTCTTTCGAGTGATCTGTGTCCTAGTCACTTTCAAGAGCAGTTAATAAAGGCTATCAGAAGGTAGTTGGCTACATCAAGGGGGTGTCAACTCAACAGTTGGTTTTTTGATAGGGTGGTCTTCTCGAGGCACCATTTGGAGGTACACCTAGTGCATTGGAGACAAGGCGCCGCATTTCCTATTTATGAGGCATGTAGCCTTGATCTTCGAGGGACCAACTTTCTTCATTCTCCTTCCTGGCTCTCTTCGTGAGGCTGATTCCTCTACTGTATATTCTTGTCTCATTCTTCTAGCATGTCAGGCCTATTCTATCTCAAGGTCTTTTATAGGGTGGTACAGGTAGTACCAGCCCCCAGAGAATGTATTTTATTAAAACATGATGTAAAATAGGGTTAGGGTTAGGGTTAGAAGAGAATGTGTATAAATAGCCAGACCGGCCCATTTCCAAGGGTCAGCGAAATTGATGATTTTTTTGTCCACAGTAATAGAAAGGAGATTTCTCATTCTAGTTGCAGAGCTCAATGCTCCATTGTTCTATTTTCTCTAGTTAGATGCTCCCCTAGAGCCACCATTGTATCATGCACCAGTGCTTGCTAGAAGAGACATTAATGAAGAAGGGAGAATTCTTTGCAATGATGTTGTTGGCATTCATGCTTCTGAATTAATGGTATTTTATGTTTCATGTTCTTTATGTCTCATGCTCTGATATGTCAAATATATTAACTACCTCTTTTCCCTCGCTACTGATAAAATACTAACTGATGGTTGTGTATTTCTTCGATATTTAGTGTAGTATATCAAAGTATTATTGATGTCTTGAATGTTTAAACGTGACTATAGTTAGATGAAGTGTTTTTAACCCTACGAAATCTTTTTCATTTTATTTGCTAAGTGTAAAATGCTAGGGGAAACCTTACCTTATTGAATCTCCGGAGAGAACGAGTTGAAGAAACCAGCTATCCCCCTCAAAAATAGTCACTTCTCCCAACTGAGCCCCGCACCATCATGACCCGACACCTAGGTGCTTGAAGGCCTGGGGAATCTAACTTCCCTGGATAACCTTTGTAGGTGGAGTTGGCCGGTACCTCTAGTACCCGGTGACAACTTATGACTGTTGTTAGACCTGGTCAGCAAAACCCCATCAACAGAAACTGGCGCTAGAAGGAGGGCATGAACTCGTCCCCCTCCCAAGATTATAATTTTACACCTCTTGAGGGTTCCCCAAGTTACAGTTTTAGGATTCAAGCCTTCAACAGGATTGGGTCTTTCTACCCAGCAAAATTTGAAAGAATCCTTAGGTCTGCCCCAAATCTTGGGAGGTTTGTCAAACTCAAGCCCCTGCTCAAAAGAGACGGACACCAATACTCACACCAGCCACTATTGTCTGGTGGTCTAGCATACCTCAAAATACCCAAACTTCTCAAGCAATCCTAGAAACCAGTGCCCAAACTACCCAAAATTTGGTTCCCCCAATGGCCACATATTTCAGAAATACCAGGTCCCCAATGGGAACTTTTCTAGGTGCAATCAATGACTTACCCTCCCACCCGGAGAAAATCTGCCCATGATATGAGCACTTAGGCTCATGGACCGTGGAAGAGAATTTATAGGCATATAAGGATGCCATGAACTGACACTAGATCCAGCATGAAGATGTTGTGACTTAGATGTTTCCCTTGTCTTTAGGACAAGGCGAGCTGAACTAGTACTTTAACCTTCCTGCCAACTCCATAAACAGTTGGCAGGACATGGAGGACGCATTCTTAGATACCTTTCGCGTACATGTGGACCCAGCTTGGTCCCATAGCCAGTTCATCTTCATCAGGAAGGAACCCAATGAACCTCTTGCAACATTCAACCATCGGTTCTAGCGTGCCTTGAAGCGGTGCATGGGCCATTTTATTCCATACCTAGAAGTAACCATACAGACCTACCTTAATGCGATGGACCCCTTCGTTGCCAATCTCCTTTGGAGAACAACCACCATGGGTGATCAGAACACTTTGGCAAAGGTTTACAACCTAGCTTTAGAATTATCCCGTGGTCTCAACAAATTGCCAGGCAGGATCGGGCAGAGTACGCCCTTCAACATGATCCCCAGCGGAACAACATACGTCAGCAGGTATAACCCCAATCTGGCAATGGGAGCCCCCTTGATGGCAATGAATCCCCCACCACACCTGATAGACCAGAAAACCTGGTATGTTTACCCAACGCAAACCCAGATGGTACCATGTCTGGAAACTTTCCCTTGGAATCAGCCACAGTAGGCATAATAGTCTTAGGTACAATCATCCAGAGTTCCCTTCTTCTAGTCATCTGCGACTGGAGGATTGTGGCCCTCGACTTTGGCTAACACTGCTGCCTTCCTGGGAAACCAACAACAACAACTGTTACATTGTGATGCCAACACTCAGTTGACTGCCGAGGTTGAATCCCTCCAGCGAATGTTGTCTACCTTGACTATGGACATGGGCCAACTGAAGGCGAGGTCCTACGCGCCCCAGAATTCAAATTCCCAGAGGGGAAACATTTTCTTTGGCCAATGAAACAACAATGTCGGGGGAAGAAACTTCAATAACAAGCCTAAGCCCAATCAACAATAATAGAATAATAATGCAAACACTGGAGGCCCACCTCCGAACCAAAATGCCAACCAAAACAGGGCTGGGCCATCACATTTCACACTAGTCGCAGACTTCCAGCCCATGACTAATTGGTGTAGATTGCACGACACAGGTTCACACAATGAGGTAAATTGTGCCATGTTGAAAAAGGTCATCATGATATCCCAGCTAGATAGACAACAGGCGCATGATACCACCCTTCTAGAGCCTCCTGTTCAAGAGCCAACCCACAATGCCTTCACCTGTGACACCATCTTCTTCAAAAATTTTGGGGAGGATGAAGAGGAATTTGAATTGTAAGGATTCTTTGATGAATCTATCCCACCCTTCGAGGCCAATGCCTTTACCAACCTGCAGACTCCATATAATACTCAGAGTCAGGTTGGTGAAGGACCAACTTACATGCCCACACCTCCTATCAAAGACACCCCTCCTCCCCAGAATAACATGACTGACCAACCCGCTCCTCCAAAGGGTCCTAGCTCTAACCAAGATAAAGACCTAGCCGACGAAAATCACCAATTCCTGGGAGGAAGATTCGACATTACAAAGGCATTAGAATAGACCACCACCTCCATGACCTTGATGGAGGTTTTGCTAAATTTTCCCGAACAGAAGAAGTCTCTTTTGAAGCTCTTGGGGAACCCAAAATTCGTCAGCCATCTGCCCAAGACCATCTCGTTTGAAGATGCTAATGCGGTCATCTTCCAGGGGAACAAATAGGATCCTCCCTTCCTACTAGGTCTGAATATCCAAGGCAAAAATATACACAATTTCTTAGTAGACTCCAGAGCTTCAGGTAACATCATGCCCTTGTCCATTTTCCAAAAGCTCGGATTCCATCCCACCCCATCTAATGGTGCGGTGATCCAGCTGGATAAGACTGCCATGAAAATGGTGGGGGAATTGAAGAATGTCCAGATATAGCTTATCCAGGACCCTAGGATAGCCAACATAATTGACATCCAAGTGGTGGACATCCCAAAGACTTATGGGATGCTGTTAAGTCAAAATTGGTCTAAGTCCTTGAATGGATACTTTTCGACCGACTTCACCCATTTATGGCTCCCCTAGGAGGGATAATCAAATAAGATCTGGGTCAAAAGCGAACCCCAGATGAAACAGGCCCTTACCAAGGTTGGGAGGGTCAATGAGGCCTTCTTCTCTGAGACTTCCCCAGGGGTGTACCGACCCTTTGAAATATTAACATTCAATTTTATCCCCGGAGAGGATCCTGTGGTGCTGTAGAGAGCCAAGGACCTAGAAGAAAAGATGAGAGTTGAGATTGACTCTCAAGGTGCCACAACGACCCTTGCTACACTCCTATCCGGCACTTGGTGCCGAGTACACTATCATAAACATTTAGAGCTCAAGTGTGAGCCTTGCCTTTCGGTCGCTAACCGGCACATCGATGCCTTCCAGAATAAAGAACATATAGCTGACTCCCTAGAGCCCAGTGTTCCTATGGGATGCACTTCTTTGGTGCCATCTCCTCAGGAATCCCAAATCCAAACGCCTCTGGTGGTAAACTCTACCTCCACATCAATAGTTCAGGAGGGAACCCCTAAGTCTCCCAATAGCAATCCAAAATCTACTCTCACTCCCCAGCCCCAGACTATGAACAATGATTTGTGGACCCTCAAGTTCGATGGGTCCCAATCCAAACAAGGCTGCGGGGCTGGGGTAGAACTAATCAACCCATGAGGGAAATCCTTCCTCGCATCCTAAAGACTGTAGTTCAACTATACAAACAATGTCACATAGTACGAGGCTTTGGTCCTTGGAATCTTATTTGCATTAAGGAAAGGTGTCACCCGCCTTTAGGCTCTAGGTGATTCAGAGTTAATTTTCAAACAAGTTTGGAGTCAATACACATGCCACAAAAAAAGGCTGGCTGCATACCGCAACCAAGCTTGGAGCCTTATTGAAGATTTTGATGCCTTCGGCATTGAACTCATTCCCCGGCAACGGAACTATGTCCTAGATGCCCTCGTCGTTTCTGCTAGCACACTTGAGCCAATGGCCAGCTAGCGAATCTGGAGATTTTCAGTTGAGATGGTCCCCACCCCGTCCATTCCAGACAATGCCACCCACTTTAAGGTTTTTGAGGATGATCAGCATATCCTAGCCTTCATGGTGAATGTTGGCGTCTTTGAAAACCAGATAGTGGAAGAATGAGACCATGACGATACTGGACAGGGTGACGAAGATGATGGGATCATAGACCTACCTACTAACACCATCCCGAAGGGGATGGTTGCACTAGAACAAATCTTTGACTCGGACCCTCGGGCCTGGGAGAAGGTGTGATCCTCCTCTGAGGGAGGAAATTTTGAAAAAGTTAACATTGGCCAGCCTGGTGAAGAAAAGATGATCCACATTGGTACCTCTTGTTCCCCTAAGGAGAAGGAGAAGATTCTCACGGTTCTCCAAGAATACATTGATGTAATTGCATGGGGTTACAAAGACTTGAAAACATATGACACATCCATTATGACTCACACTATTCCCGTCAAGCCCGATGCCAAACCCTTTCAGAAAAAGAAATGACTGGTCAACCCCCTGATTGAGCCTCTGATTTGTCAAGAGGTAGAAAAACTGTTGTCAGCCCAGATAATCTTACCAATTTGACACACTACATGGGTTGCCAATCTAGTCCCTGTGAGAAAGAAGAACGCTGAGATCTGCCTTTGCATAGATTTCTGAAACTTGAATAGGGCCTCCAAGAAAGATAATCACCCTCTCCCTTCAATGGATGAGGTGTTGCAGATAGTGAATGGATCCCAGATAATGTCCTTCTTGGATGGGTACTCTGGATATAACCAGGTCATAGTTAAGTATGAAGACAGAGAGAAAATAGTGTTTACCACCAAATGGGGAACATTTGCATACAGGAGAATGCCCTTTGGTCTGATTAATGCAGGGGATACATTTCAAAAGGCCATGAACATTGCATTTGAGGGCCTTTTGAATCAGTGTATAATCATCTACATGGATGACTTGACCATCTTTTCTTGCGAGAGGCGTGACCATTCCGCCCATCTCACTCAGATCTGCGAGAGATGTCGCCGGTATGGAATATCCCTCAACCCCAAGAAGTGCATATTTGGGGTCACCAAAGGGAAGTTGGTTGGGAATATCATCTCTAAGAAGGACATATCGATAGACCCTGAGAGAGTCAAAGCATTGCTAAACTTACAAATTCCTAGCAGCAAGAAAGAGATGCAATCCTTCTTCAGAAAGATTAACTTCATCTGGCGGTTCATCACCGGATTCATAGAAATAGTCAAACCAATCAATGAGATGATGAAGGATACCAAGATAGAGTGGAGTCCTGAAGCAAGGTAGGCATTCGCCTAGATCAAACAGACAATAATGGAAGCACCTGTCCTAGCTAGTCCGGACTATTCCCTTCCGTTTCACATTTACTCCTTTGCTCCGCTGCATTCTTCCGTGGCAGTGTTGACTCAAAAGGTTGAAGGGGAAGAATGACCAATAGCTTTCATGAGTTCCCCCTTCAAGAATGCCGAAGTCTGATATTCATCACTATAAAAATAGGCCTTTTCTCTAGTTCACGTCGTGAAGAAATTCTGGCATTATATTCTCCGGAGCAAGGTACATGCTATCATTCTAGACCAGGCCATCAAGTCTCTGCTGATGTAGAGAGAATTAGGTGAAAGACGTTGGAAATGGATGGCCATCCTCCAAGAATATAACTTAGAAATGCAGCCCATGAAGATAGTTCGGGGCCAGGGACTAAGTCGAGCGATGGCAGAAGAGACTCCCCGCATAGAATGTCAAGCTTACATAGTGGAATCCATTACCTGAGACCCGTGGTATACTGATTTGGTATATTTTCTACTAAATAAAAAATTCCCAGAGGGATTACCTCCCAATAAGTGCCGTGCCCTACGAATGAAAAGCACCCACTTCATGATCAAAAACTCCATGCTCTACTGAAGAAACTATGGAGTGTACCTCTGGTGCATCGACATAGACCAAGCTGTAAGGGTGATTGATGAATTTCACAGGCAGTTTAGAACTGGGCATGGCTCAGCTGACACCACTGCCCATCAGATCCTTTGGGATGGATACTATTGGCCCTGTATATTCAAAGATGTTTACACTCATGTTAGGAAATGCCACACTTGCCAAATCGCGGTGCATCATGAGCATAACCTGGCTATGCCTTTACAACTAGTCTACGAGGCTAGGCCCTTCGCCCAGTGGGCATTTGACTTTATCAGGGAAATCAACCCCAACTCGTCTGCCAATCACCGATACATTCTCACTGCTATTGATTACTGCACTCGGTGGTTTGAGGCTATACCATGCAAAAATAACATGGCAGACGTAGTTATTAAATTCTTTGAAGAAAATATCGTCACAAGGTTTGGAATGCCCTTTGCTTTGGTGTGTGACAACGGTCCGGCATTTTCTTTGACATAGTTACTCGAATGGACCTACAATTGGAAGATCACTTTGAAATTTTCTAGCAATTATTATCCCTAGGGGAACGACGTTGCTAAATCAATGAATAAAAATCTTCTTGAAGTGATCAAACACCTACTAGAAAAGAATCCCTAGGACTGGCATCAAAAGTTGAAATTTTCCCTCTGGGCAGATTGCATTCCTATCAAGGCTTCCCTAGGAACATCCCTGTTCCATCTGGTTTATGGCTAGAACCCTGTATTCCCAGTTAACTTACAGATCCCAATTTTATAGTTTATGTAGGAATTCAGCAATAGGGATGACATCGTGGAGGTTCGGATCTTAAATCTGGTGTGAATGGAAGAACAACAAGATGTATCCCTTGAACATTTTGCATGTCATCAAGCAGTGATAAAATGATGGTTTGACAGGAGAGCCCAATACAAGACTTTTCAGATTTTGGATCTAGTCCTGTTGTGGGACAAGGCCCGAAAAAAGAAAGGAAAGCATACCAAGTTCCAATGGCTCTGGCTCGGACCATACCTAATCTCAAAAATCTACGGGGCAAATACTTACCACCTTAACACCCTAACTGGTGAACCTGTCTCATTGCCCGTTAATGGAAAGATTCTCAAACACTACTTTGAATAGGGTAATTTTGTCCAAAATTGTATTTTATGTAAAGTCATCCGCTTGTAAATATTTCTTCTAGGTGCCTCACTCTGAGGTACCGTGTCTTGTAAATAGCTTTGTCGGCTGCCCTCCGAGGCAACCCTCTTTTGGTGTTTTTTTTTTTTTGCTTTCATTTCTGGTTTTCTTCTGGGGGCCCGTCGTTTTGTTCTAGCTTGTAGGAATTGGAATGCTTCACATAAACTCTAGTTTCTAGTACGATGTTTGCGACATGGTGAACTTTAGAATCTATCTTTAGCATAATGGAGCCACCCAGATCTCCGAGGTTGTTTCACAGGATGTGGCACATTTTGAGTAATCTCCATCGGGTGTTGTCTGCGGGAGTCTGGCAATCAGTGAACACAAGTAATATAAGGAACAAGTAATCGGACACACCGAGAGTAGATCGGTTGTACTAGTTGGTTGACCCAGGTCTGAAACTTTAAGGAATTCTTTTCAGGTCTAGAGTTTTATCCCCTCTTCGAACATCTAAGTATAGGTGGACAGGTGAAAGAAGTACCACCATTGAAATTATCTAAGCTTAAGTTTAATGGTGAAAGAAATACCGCCTTCTCACTTAGAAATAAACAAAATAATGAGAAAAAGGCAAGCGGGATGCAACTCTGGTCTGTGGGAGAAATGAGCAAATTGATGACTAGTTTGATGTAATTAGTGCCTCTTCTCTACTCCTCCCAAAGGTCATCGGCTTGATTTCCTTCCAAAGCATGCACGACACCACTGATGAAGGCCTATAGACTGGATCTCGTGTCGTTGGATTCTCTCAGATATGTTTCTCTTTGCCTGTCAAATACCTCAAAAAATGGCTTGTTCCAGTTTTACTAACTAGAGATTATGTAGTTCTCAAATGCGCTAAGGAATTTGTCCTAGATAGTTGCCATTTGTTATGTCCTGCATCCCCATCCCTACATTTTGTGTGCAAAATGTTGGGTCCCCCTTTTTTTCTTTTGTTTGTTTTGTTTTTCTTGTGGTTCTTTCCTTTTCTTTTGTTTTCTTTCTCCAGGGTTTTCTTCCCCGTTGTTGTGTTTTGTTTGGTTGGTTTCTCATCTCCGAGACTCCAGTCCTGGAGATTGTTTTTTGTTGGGAGTCAGATTCCAGACTCTGGGATTCTTTTCCATGATGTTCTTAAGGTGATCATCACGGGGAATCCCTAGGCCCAGGGTCCAGAGGTTTGCTTGTCCAGAGATTTTCAGAAGGAGGTGGATCACCTTTTTACCATGGGTATAAATAGAAGTTATCTATCACTTTCACATTTACCGTGATTCAAACACTCAAGCACTCAGAGTGATTTTAGAGCGATTACAGAGTGATTTGCAGAGAATTAATGATAATCAGTGCTAAACACTTCCATCCTTTTCAGGCGATTGTGAGTGCTTCGTGGTGGCAAGTTGTGATCATTTGGTAGCTATAGCTATTGCAGGGCCATCGTGGTGACTGCTTTCCTTCTCCTTTCGGCATTCTCAGGTTGGTGTCCCTTTTCCCACCAATTTTTCATTTGTTTGGTGTTCCTTCTCTGTCTTATTTTTGTTTATTGTCTTTTAGTTCTGTTGTTTCTTTTTTTCTGGTTTTGTCGCTCGTTGGTGGGTTGGCTTTGCCAGAGAGTTGTTCGCCGTTTGCGTAGGTGTGGTTGGCTTGTAGATAGTGTAGAAAGTGTATATACTTTGTGCCTTGCCTAGTTTCCCACGGATGTCATTCTGCGGTGTATATATATGTAAGTTTATGTATATTTGTTGTATATCCTTCCATTTCCTATATATATATCCCTTGACTCTTCATTTATATTTCATGTATATCCTTCTAGGTAGCTTGGCAAGGTGGTCAAGTTGCCTATGTCGCTGGTTTTCCGCCTGTAAGTTCATTTCAGGGAAGAAAACCACCTGTTTGAAACTCGACTCTCGGCCGATTTCAAATAGATAATTTTCTCTCTCCTCCATAAAACCAGCCAAGCCCTCATTTATGTCCCATGCAAGCAATTAATTCCATCCAAGTGGCCTTCACTTTTCATGCATTCAGATAGTTGGCTCTGCCACCATCACCATAACTCCTATTTAATACCTATGCACGTGGCTCCCATGTGGGCTTGATGGTTTGCCTTTTACACATCCTCACCAATGGTTACTTCTCTGGGCTCCGGGTCCCTACCATCATCTATCCCGTGTCTTTACCAAGCACAATAAAAATTCCCGGACCCAGATGTTTAGTCAAATCTTAAGTTCATGTAATGCGTGTGCTTTTCGGGTTTTCTCTGAATGAAACTAACTTTTCAGGAAAAGTAGGCATCACGGTGGTAAGATCTCTAGACCCTAGAGTATTTATTTGTTAATACATTCTGACAGTCGCTTTTCCTTGAAGGTTTCCAGAGTACGCTTCCTAAATATGTCTGAAGCATTTGTATCCTCTCCACCCGGAAGTCCAAAGCTACCTTTCGCGATGGCTACCAGGGTGGCGGTTAAATCTAAAATAGAAAGGGCCCTAGAGAAATTTCCCCTAACCATGAAGTTCATGCAAGATAGTGTTATTATGGGCTCAAAGATCAAGTCCAAAGTTAAAATAATTACCAACACCAGCGTCGAGACATGGCCAGAAATGCATGCCTTAGTAAAAATGATGTACATCCAGCGAAAGGCTGGAGATCAGCTGGCCATCAATATCGGGGACTCCAAGAGCCTTAAGGCGTCTTGTTTCCCATGCTCTATACAATCTCCAGAGCTTATCCTAATGCTGGCCACCAATTATAACTCTTCTATTCGGGCTGTTATGCTCGCAGCCGTAGAACCAACTGGGTACCCTACTCCTCTGGTATCCCTCAACCCTGACACATTTCAGGTGGGTCTAGGGATCCCTCAATTCGCCAAGGCTTCTGTGGTTACAAGGTCAGATGCCTTGGCCCAATTCACATAGTTGGAGGATGTCGCTCAGATATACATGAACGCTCATTGGCTCAAGGATCCAAAGAGGGACCCTAAGAGGATGAAGATAGAAATTCCTAGGTCCGAGTTCAAAGAGAGAATTCAGATGGGAATGATAGTGTTGGCCCGGGTCCTTGGGTAGCCCTCTACCCAAGAATTCACTAAATGGATGTGTTACTTCCTCCTCGGCATCTCCACCAAGGGAGGATACTTTGACTGGGCCGCTATAATTTCAAACCATGTCGACTCCCAGTTCCTTCAACTGGCTAGGAAGAAGAAATTTTACATGACTTCCTATGTTTTCTAGGCCCTGGCATAGTAGATGCCCCACACCCATGGCCTACTTAAAAATGGCATGCTTAGGATTGGCCAAGGACAAAAGGCACCATGCGACCATTTCCCATAGGTTCAATGGGAGGCCAGCTTCCCCAATTTTTGTTGGGTAAATGATGTGTTCATTTACTATCACCTACTCACACCCACCTGGGATGCAGGATACCACCTATCTATGGAGGCGATGAATTTGGTCTAGAGTTATGGACATTAATACATCCAATTCTAATAGCACACTTATATTAGGGTCACCGGCTTCACCGGGAAACCCTACTTGTTTCCCAAACACTATGGGGACAAGATCGTGCTCTTGGAATACTACAGGAAGATGATGGAGTTGCATTCACTCTTTGCCTTGAAGAAGATACCCAATATTCCCTTCCCAATCATCTATGGGAACTACTCATGCAGCCTGGCTGCCGCAAAAGAGGTGGATAACAAGCTAAAAAGATACAACTTAGAAGAATTCTACTTGGCGCGGAAAAATTTTGATCCACACGGCAAGATTGCTATGGCACTTCCCTGGGCTTCAAAGCCTCATCGCTACCACATGGAGGATTTATGGGAAGATTGCCAAGATGAAATAGAAGTGCAGAGCTGGCACTACATCAGGATGATGGCAGGCATGATGGAAAGGTTGAAGCTCCAGAGGTTTTCAGAGGACTTCTTAGACGCCAGCCCCACTATCGATCCCCAGTACAAGGCAAAGGGGATCGATACAATGACCCTCCCACTGGTAAATTGGGATGCCCAGGAAGGGCCTACAATTGAGAACTTCACCTGAGAGGTGGTCAAGGGAAGCCATGCATACTTCAAGAAGGTGTGCCCCGAAAGTACCCGCCGAGTAGCCCAGCCAACACCAAAATTAACTCCGTGGGCTGGGACTTATTTACAGAGAGTGGATAAAGGAAAAGGGATAGATATGACCCCTCCTGCACAAGAATTCCCCATAAAGGAACAAATAAAGTAGTCAGTGGAAGCCTCCCAACAAATGAGGGAGAAATTAATAACACAGCTGGCCACTCCAGTACTCATGGCCAGGCTAATTCGTCCCTCTTCCTCCCTGTCGTTGGTAGCCCTAATGGTGAAGGAAATGGGGGTGGATCCAATAGAAGAAGCATCGATAAGGGATGTGGGGCCTTCCTTGGTTACCCAAAGAAAGAAGAGGCTTAACCAAAAGCCTAAGGCAGAGCCAGGGTTAGGAACGTCCTAGACCCCACAAGTAGAAATCCTCTCTTCCAGTTCCCCAGACCTGGAAAAGGAAACAAATCCTGCCAAAGTCTTGGCCAGTCCCCCCTCGCAGGAGGAATTTTATGATGTCTTTGCAACCAATGAGTTCGGAAACCTGTAGGGGGACACCAGAAAAATGGAGACAGAAGTCCCAGAGGTAGAGCAAGAAGCTGCAGAATAAGAAGCCGCAGAACAAGAGCCTGCGCAGGAGCAGGAAAAATAGATAGAAGAAAGGGAGCCAGAGCCAGAGATTGCCTCCGAGACTCCAGAGATGCAGGATCTGAGGGTGGACCAATAAAGGCATAATGAACAAACAACATCAGCTGGGGGAACTGGACCTTTGGGAATAACCGTAACCCCAGCTGCCACATTCCAAGTGCCACTCCCAGGAGCAACCTTTGGGTAGGTAATAACCACAGCCTAAACTTTAAATCTCGGCCCAGTACCTTCCCTACTACCAAAGGATGTACTGACAGAAGAAGAAGCCCCGGTGGCAGAGGCTGAGCAACAAGAAGAGAAACACAAAGAGGAGATCCTTGAAGAAACCAAAAAAAGTCCAGACAAAGCAATAGATACAAAGGACAAGGCTGAGGAGATGGATGTTGCTGAGGAAGATATTACTAATAAAGAAGAAGACATAGGGAAAGGGATGAATGAGACCCCCACCACTGAGGAGTAGTAGACATAGGACACCGGGGAAGAACCAAGAGAACAGACTCTAGTAGATAGGCCACCCCTACCGCCTCAGTGGTTAGTAGAGAGCACAAAAAGAAAAGCTCCATCCACTCCTAGAACTCCTCTCTCCCTGGCCAAAATGATGGCTCAGGTCCAGCCCCACCGAAGGCCAAGAAAGCCCAGATGGTTCATACTCTTTGAACCAGGCCGGGCGAAGAAATAGTTTCCATTTTGGTGACACCTCCCCCGAGCGCTGACGAAGCAATCACAGAGCCCGGAGATTATAGCATTGCAGAGGTATCACTGGGAAAAAGGGGAAAATAGGGTGAGGTGGATTTTCTAAAGGAGGTAGCTAGGGCAGTGGAGGCCCGTTATGAAAAGGAAGCCCAAAGGCTCAAAATAGAAAAGGCAAAAAATGAAAACCTTATGGGATTTCTTATCGAGCTAGCTCGACCTATCAATGCCGCTCCTCTGGAGGCTTCCACATCTGAAGATTTACTGCAGAGTGACATAGACTCCCTGCGAACAATGAAGAAGAAGGCCCAGGCAGTCGATGAGTGGGTCACCCTACAAATAGGAAACACCCAATGTTCCCTGGTATCCACCCTCCCAGACTTATATATGGCCCGACATGTTCTACACCAGGCAGAGACTCTTATTGACATGTGGGAGGGTGATATCAAAAATTATCAAGCATGGAAGGTAGAGCTTGAAGAACTCCTCGGCCTGGGAGAGGAAATGGTTTCTGAATCCAAAATTCTGGGGGATGAATCATTTGATTTTGTGAGGACCCAACACTCCAGACTTGACCTCACATTGGAGGTAACCAAGCAACTGGTAGGGACTCTACAAGATAAAGTCAATGTAGTAAAATATTCTTTCAATTTATACAAGTCTTTTGTAGCAAAGACTTTCGGGGCTGACCCCCTCAGTACAGATACATGCACGCCAAAGGATTCAATTTTGGGGAGTTTTGATGAAATGATGAAGTCATGATATCAATCCTCGGAGGGGATAAATGGTGCTCAAATGAAAAAATTAACTCGTATGGTGCTTAGTGGTCATGATGTGGCAAAAATGGCCGACGAATTTAAGGAGAATGTTCCAGATCTAGGGGAACAAATTGAGGTGGCTATGTTCCAAAGGGCTGGCTTGAAGGATATCAATGAAGATGGCATCTCCCACCTCCTCTAGGCTTTCAATGATAATAAACAACCTTAGGATTTCTCCGGAGGCCAGGGAAAACTCAAACATTTAGTATTCTTTATTCTTTTGGGAATGTAAGTTCCCGGATCCCGGAGTCTCAGATCCCAAATTTTGTATTCTTTCAAGTGATCCGTGTCCCAGTCCCCGAGGCTGACTGGTCACTTTTAGGAGCGATTAATAAAGGCTATCAGAAGGTAGTTGGCTATATCAAGGGGGTGTCGACTCAACAGTTGGTTTTCTGAAAAGGTGGTCTTCTTGAGGTGCCATTCGGAGGTACACCTAGTGCATTGGAGATAGGGCGCCGTATTTCTCATTTATGAGGCATGTAGCCTCGATCCCTAGGGGACCAAATTTCTTTGTTCCCCTTCCTGGCTCTCTTCT
The DNA here is from genome assembly GCA_018584345.1 of Thuja plicata. Lineage (NCBI taxonomy): Eukaryota > Viridiplantae > Streptophyta > Pinopsida > Cupressales > Cupressaceae > Thuja > Thuja plicata. Next base: position 1,887,278 of record MU226284.1, read on the forward strand.
CAAGGCTGATTCCTCTACTATATATTCTTGTCTCATTCTTTTGGCATGTCAAGCCTATTTCGTCTCAAAGTCTTTTATAGGGTGGCGCAGGTAGTACTAGCCCCCAGAGAATGTATTTTATTAAAACATGATGTAAAATAGGGTTAGGGTTAGGGTTAGAAGAGAATGTGTATAAATAGCCAGATCGGCCCATTTTCAAGGGTCAGAAAAATTGATGATTTTTTTGTCCACAGTAATAGAAAGGATATTTCTCATTCTAGTGGTAGAGCTCAATGCTCCATTGTTCTATTTTCTCTAGTTAGATGCTCCCCTGGAGCCACCATTGTATCATGCACCAGTGCTTGCTGGAAGAGACATTAATGAAGAAGGGAGAATTCTTTGCAATGATGTTGTTGGCATTCATGCTTCCGAGTTAATGGTATTTTATGTTTCATGTTCTTTATGTCTCCTGCTCTGATATGTCAAATAGATTAACTGATGGTTGTGTATTTCTTCGGTATTTAGTGTAGTATATCAGAGTATTATTGATGTCCTAAATGTTTAAACATGACTATAGTTAGATGAAGTGTTTCTAACCCCGTAGGATCTTTTTCATTTTATTTGCTAAGTGTAAAATGCTAGGGGAAACCTTACCTTATTGAATCTCCAGAGAGAATGAGTTGAAGAAACCAGCTATCCCCCTCAAAAATAGTCACTTCTCCCAACCAAGCCCCGCACCGTCGTGACCCAACACCTAGGTGCTTGAAGGCCCAGGGAATCTAACTTCCCCAGATAACCTTTGTAGGCGGAGTTGGTCGGTACCTCTGGTACCAGTTGACAACTTATGATTGTTGGCGGACCCGGTCAACAAAACCCCGTCAACACAGATGAAGAGGTTGGGACCTTGCAATATCCTAGCCAAATATGGGGCTAATGCATATAAAATAGACCTAGCTTAAGGTTTGAGCATATCTCCAATGTTCAATGTACAAGAATTGATCCCATTCAAAGGGAAGATAGATGAGAAGGGTCAAAGTAGTCAAGGGGTCAGTGGTGATGTTGAGGCTACTCTATTACCTCCCAAGCCATAGTTGGAAGCTGATAGAGTTCTGGACTCAAGAGTCAAGAAGACTATAATACACAAGGTGTATATGGAGCACCTCATTAAGTGGAAACACAAACCTGATTCAGAGGCAACATGGATAGTAGAGGTAGACTTCAAGAATATGGGTATCTTATAAGACATCTTGTCCATAGGAGTGACATAAATTTCCCTTGTGGGGGAGTATGGTGTAGGAGCACCTATGTAGGGCTAATAGAGGACCTAGGGCTCCTAAGGTTTTTTTGTCTTGTAGTGTTCTTGGCGAAACCACTAGTGCAATAAGGGGACTAAACAAGTCCTAGTGTGAAGTGTGTTAGTTTAGGATGCCTTAATAGGTCCTTAGTGACCTTATTTGAAATATTATCCACATTATGTCAAATGGTGTGTTTTTGTGAATTATGATGTCAAATTGGACAAGTAAGGGAGTTCAGGTCCTATTTCAATGTTCTAACACATTAGATATGCATTTGGTTAAGTTTTGTGGACTTATGACCAAGTTTGGATAGAAAATCCAAAAAGATGTAAAAGTTGTCAATGTTGTCATTGACAACAATTGTTGCTTGATTCCAACTTCAAAAAATTGGTTTCATAAATCTCTGAAACCATTGAGTTTGTGTCTTGGTAAACTACTTAAGGCTATCCTCAACCTTTTTAAAGGGTTGGATGTTTTTTGTAAGTGTGTGTACGGACTAGGTAATAGAAAGAATAGTTACATTTCTTGTTTTTCTGAGAAATTGATGTTTTAATGGATTAAATTAAGTACTCTAATCCATAAAAGTGTTAGAGTAGGTGTTTTTAAGTTTCTTTTTGTTTTTGGATTTCCATTTTGTAAGCTTTTAGCTATTCTTGTAAAAAACAATTTCTATATAGTCACTGGTCTGAACCAGGCAACTAGTGAAGATGGGGTCATAGATTCTCTTCCCAATGTGGAATCTACATGGGCCTTTGGGATTAGGGAGATGAATCAATGTACATATTGTATAGTGAAGGAGGGGCCCTAGAATGTATGGGAGATAATTTTAATGTGATTCCCTAGTCAAGCCAGAGTTGCATGGCTAGGGATCATAGAAGATTGTAGATCTAGTTTGAGGGATTGAAAGCATTCATTGCTTCAATAAGTTATTTTGGAGAGGTAGTGTGGTTTGTGGAGGATCCCCAAATCTAAGGATAATATTGGGTGAAGAGTTTTGAGTTCAAGAAACAATTTCATTTGTGTAGACAAACCTAATGCTTAGAAACACTGATTTTTAGGCATGGTTATAAGAGTCACTGTACGGACACTTCTGGGAAACAAGACCTAGACAATATTTAGTGTCTTGATAAAGGGTATCAATATCCATTGTTATTTTTTTGACTTGTTAAGGAGTTTTACAAGTTATTGTAGAAAAAGAGCCTAATTAGGCCTAATGCTTGTAGCCCTATTTTGGGTGAATTTGGATTTGTGCTTGGAACTCATTTAGGGTTTCATTGCAAAGGGAGTTTGTGAAAATTGGATTGGATCCAATTAAAAATCTAGAAGACTACCTCTCCATATGGAAGAGTTCTTGATCAATTTGGATCAGTTTGTGAAGAAGGGAAAGAAGGGCACCATGGCTAGGTGTTGAGTATTTTTGACTTCCTTGTTGGTATACTCAAGTTGAATTGGAGTGGGTTATTATGGAAAGGATCCTTGAAGGTTAGGGTTAGTGAAGAACCCTACTTAGGCTAGAGAATTTTCCTATTGAAGACCCTATTTGAGGTTAGGGTAGGAGAGAAAGGATTGTTGTTACATCATACTCCCCTAGGACCACTAGTGTAACTACCAGTGATGCTGGATTTGAAGTTAATGAAAGAATGAGGAACACCATTCAACACCATGCTTTATGTTTTTTCTAATCCTAGAGTTAGAAAATGATTTTCATGTTGTATGCTTCCTTATGTCCTTTGTTCTAGTTTTGCAATGATTTGATGAAATATCTTACCTTGCTATTGATATATATGTGATTGAAGATTATATGTATGATCAGTATCTATTATTTATTTTCATCTAGAGATTTTTTAATGTTAAGGAGATGTATATCATGAATATAGTTATAGATTTATACTTACCATATCCTATCTTTTGATATTTTCTTTTCCAGAAATAAGGAATGCTTGTAGGAAACCCATTGTCGCTGAAGTTTTAGATGTTGATGAGTCAAAACTAGCTACCCCCCCAAAAAAAATAGTCACCCATCCAACTAAGCTAGCCCCGCACCATTGTGACCCAACTATCAGGTGCTTGGAGGTTAGGACAATCTTTTCTCTAGTAAACCTCTCCAGGAGAAGTTAGCTGATACAGTGGTATTTGGTGACAACTCCCCCCATTGGCAAGACCATCGTAAAGTCCTGTCAATTGGGACCAAAGCTCTTATACTAATTAAATTTATATATGACAATGAAAAACTAAGAGAGGGAGGGGGTGAATTAGTTTCTCCCAAAACTTTAAACTTCAAGCCCTTAGTCCTTAATATTCTTAAACTTAAATACCCTAAATTCTGATCTGATTAATTGAAAATGAAATATGGATGCACTCATAAATTAGCATCCCTTCCACATAATTTGACACAAGATTTTTATAATGGAAACCTTGTTAGGGAAAAACCTTGGTGGGAATTATTACCCACAATAAGTAAATACCATGTTAGAAGGATAAACCTATTACAATATATGGGGAATGCACATGCATTCAAACTTACTCCCTAGATCTCACTACTTAAATGAAAAAAAAATCCTTGGGCTACAACCGTGAGGAGGGCTTACTGCCTTACAATTTGATCACTACAATAATCTAGAGTGTTTGTGAAATGGATAGCAATGTCTACCTTATGCCAAAGTCAGTTCCAATGAAGTACAACAAATATCTCTAGTCAAAATCTCTCTAACTCCTTTAGAAAATAAATTCAGCCTTCAAGAGATCTCAACCACTTCTCTATAAGTAATCTCTTGCATTCACAACCAATCTTCCACTTCTGCACCTACTGATTTTTCCCTAATTCATCATCTTATATCAAGAAATAGGCTGACAAAACCTATTTCACCATCTCTTCAAATCATCGTGCCAAATCTCATGTTTCAAATCTATCTCTGATCATCAAATCATAGCCATGACATATACCAACCACCTAGAGATCATAAATCTCCCATATTTCATGATTTAATACTTGCGCAACATGATTTACTAACTATGTCGGTCAAAAACAAAAGGTAATAATAATAATATTATTATTGACTTAAAATTACACCAATTTGATTATTTTGATACACTTATATCGCTAACTCATCAATTACATAATTTAAAAACATCCTATAGCATCATAATAAACACTGAAACACACAAATCCACCACATCCATTGGATTTTCCAGCCCTTTTTCACCAAACCTCAAAAACACTATCAACAAGCCTCGAAGACAATAAATATATTTCATGTGGACCTCTGAAGTATAAAAACTCTGAATTGAAGACACTTGAGTATGTCTCAAACATACTCCTAGGTTTTCTCCAGTAAATTCTAACTTGACTGTACACATCGAACCTCTTTTTGTCTTCCTGTCAACAATGTCTATCACCCTATCTACCAGACACCAATTCTGACCTTCAATTATTCCCAAATCTTCAAGATATCCTCAGAAACTTTGAGCGACCTAAGTACTGACCTTCTTAAATAGTCTCCCATGTGTGCGCCCTCATATCTATAATTCCAATCCTCACAGGACCCTTGAACATGTTGTTCCACTGGGCAACCTACAATAGTTAAGTTAGCAGAAAACAAATAAATCTTATGATCAATTCATTTGATTCCTCTAATAGGTTCAAATCAATGAAAACACATCCAACATGTCAATATGCCAACATGAGAGAGCTTGAATTCTTATGATGTGATGTCCAAATGAGGAGAGATAGGTTTTTAATATACCTCAAACAACATTTGAGAGCTAAAAACTTGAAGGAAGCTGATGAGATTTAAGGTTTCCCATTTAATTGTTGAGAGGAGCCTCCAATTTGAATTTTGCGGAAAACATTGAGGAATAGGTTGGTTGGGATAACCTATCCCCCCAAAAATCCTCAAAATTTGGTTAAAAAATTAAGATTACAGAGAGGATGCTAGAATGAGAAGTGGAGAATATCTCGAATAAAAAAAATTAAGGGGAGCCCATACATGCTAAAATGGGGCCTAATTGAGTATCTAGTTATAGGTTCTTACAATTTAGGATGATACACTACCATTATGTATGTATTTTTAGTTGTTTTTCAATTAGATGATGCTTTTTTAATAGTTGGAAGTTTAATTTCATATACACTAAGTTTATCGACCATTCTATATGTATCATTCTACTACATATATATACATATATATACACATGTATATATACATTTATATATATATATATATATATGTATATATATACATTTATATATGTATCTATATGCATATATACACACACACACACACATATATATATATATATACACATTTATATATGTATATATATACATACATACATACATACATACATACATATATATATATGTGTGTGTGTGTATTTACATATATAGACATATATACATATATACATATACATACATACATACATACATATATACATACATACATACATACATACATATATATATATATACATACATACATACATACATACATACATATATACATGTGTGTGTACATATACACACACACACACACACACACACACACACACACACATTGCAAAAGTGGCAAATGCCACTGAACGCGGATTTTGGTTAATATTTGAAAAATATGTACATGTCTTGGTTTAGGCAAGAATACCTGCAGGAAAGAACTAGGAAGAAAACCCTCAGTTGTAGCTTGAGAAGTTAGATCCTAGACCTAAAAACCATAAAACATGCATGTACATTGGACCCCAACCCTATAAAATTTACTAACCCCATCCAATTTTGAAAGTGTACCCTGATCCATAGAAAGTGTACCATATCTGATGATAGGAGCATCTCGTACCTCATACCCAGCAAAGAACCCCAAACAAAGTAGAAGAGGAGGCTCTATTCTAACAGTTGTTCAAAGAAGAAACAAAACCATCTAAAGAAACAAGAACAATGTAATCATCCAATTAGACAAGACTAAGGGTCTCCACTGACTCAGTATCCACCACAAGTAGAGGAAGCTCATCCTTGTGATGTGGATCAACCACTTATAGAGGTAGAACAATGATGGTATGAATAGTCAAAATGTAGACCAGTTCAGAATCCAAAATATATGAGTCTAGTGAAGGCATGAGCCAGACATATTCCTGAGTGATGAAAGCAATGCCACCATATTGCATCACAAATCTAAGAGCACAAAAAATATATCAAAAGACAACACTACGAGCAATGGGAAATAATCCTTTTTTCCAATCTATGATCCTGATATAACCTATAAAGAAGACCCTTGACTATTCAGTATAATACCTTTGTAACTAAGGATTGGGCATCCTCCTTATAGTGACTTTGTGACAAAACAGATCCAAATATCATACTAAAAATAACATACTAAACTCATTGAATTATCAACCAGGGACATAAGCTTGAAATAATGTCTGTAAGGTATATGCTCTAATCCATATTAGGTGTCATCATTACTTATGCAACGAAAATGCTGAATGAAATACTAAGTTAGGAATGTAACAAAAATTTAATCCAGAGCTTTGGAAACATGTTACCAACAGTAAACTAAATATTTACTTATGCTGCAAGGAACAACCAACATTTCTATTACCAAATGGATTTAGGAGAAACAGGGTTATAAATACTTTATCAAAACTTAAAACTAACTCCTACTTAACTATGAACTAAGTTCACCTCCAGCGTGGGTCCTCACAAAAGAGTGAATGAATAAAAAATCAAAGGTTAAGAACTGAAGATATCATTCATTCATTCATAAAGCATAAGTACAAAATGTAGCAATAGAATTGTAATTCTCTACTCCTAGATTACAAAAGGATTTCCTGCAAAAACTAGCTAGCTCAGGAATGTGAAACTCCATCTTATTTAACAACTTAAAATAGAACTCCCTAAAAATAGGATTCTCCAACGTCGAGGATATGAAGATTTTTAAGATACAAGAACAACATCATTTAATGTAGGATTAATTTCCGTTCAATTGTGCATGAATCTAGGAATTCATGACTACTGGATTTACTCCATAATGGTTGCTAACCGCATTGACCCAGTCTGCAATGATAACCGCTCCTGACCAAAAGTGGTGGAACCATTACGAGTCCCAAAACAATTATTCAACTTTATTGCACCACTTTTCCTTTTGATTCTAAATTCTTCTTCCCCCACTGACTTGCCATTTCCTATAAGAGATTAGCATGCACATACAAAAATTGCAACACATCCAAGATAGAATTCATAATAATTTTTTTCTACATTAGCTTTTTCTCTTATCGGATGGCTACATGAAGAACTACCCAACTAATTGAAGATGAAAAGATACAAGATTTCATTCCACATAACCATGTAACACACACACACACACACACACACACACACACACACACACACAACATATTCATTAAACTTAAAGTGCACACACACATATAGCAATTTTAAAGCATAAGAAGTCTGAATAAGTCTATGAAAAACTCATGAAGTTTCCAAGTCCTAACCATAAAAACATGTTAAATCATAAACCAAATAGGTCTCATCATTTCCCCCAGCTTTTCCTTTTGCTGTTCCTCTAGCAAACATGAAGTTCTTTATCCTTGCTGTCATCCTATAGTTTGTAGTTGTTTTCTACCCAATACCTCCCTCTGCACAACTCCAATAGTATCCTTTGGTTTCCCTATGTTTTTACCACCTCCTTACTTCCCCTGCCATATCATAGTCATCCAAGTTCTCTGAATTTTCCAATAAAAGGGAAATAAGCAAGGGTGGTTGAAAGGTAAATGGAATCCAGAAATGATGTCCCACTCTACCCAATGTGATATACCATGGAGCTCTCCTATTGGCCATGTTGAAGTTGAGAGGAGAATGTGGCTCCTTGTTCCTTAGTTCTTCAGTCATGCTGATCCAATGCCACTGCATTGAGTTTATAGCCTCAGGCAACTCAGCTTCAGCCATTCGAACATACTCATCAAAAGCTACATTTCTAAGGGTATAAATAGCTTTACTCCCTAAATCTAATTGAGCAATTTGTGGCAATTCATAGTAATAAGTTTTAGGATCTTTGGCTTCTGGTCTTAGGTAGAGAGGAATTTCTTTCTCCAACTCCCTATAAAATTTAGGTTGGTAATCCCTACTTATTTCAATTTGGATCCACAACATAAGGGTTCTTAACTAGATATCCCCAACATACAACAAGGGATTCTAGTCCCTATCATTGGGTACTGCAAGATTATGGAGGAAAAGCTCACATAAAAAATTTTGTATTGTTGTAGGAGAGCCATGAAAAGCCTAAGAAAACTCAAGGGGCTCATTCAACAATGGAGACGTATCTCTCATTATACAATTCATTTGATAGTTTAAAAACTATTCCTTAAGGAATATGGCATATACAGGAGATGGAGATCAACATCTCAATAAATCAGTTAAAATTGATGTTACCTTAGTAAGCTTCACATGAATTTTCTCCACTTCCTCTTCCTTTTCCAGGAGTTCTTGATAATGTTGATTAATGACTTGATTCAAATCTTTCTTCTATTGTCTCCATTGTTCCCTTTCCATAACTAACTGGTTAGATAGCTAAAAAATAATAGAAAATAATGTCATAGTACAAGAAGCACCTGACAGAGTATTTGCATTAGGGTTTCCCCTTTCTGATTATGGAATAGCCATCTTATCATCACTTGGATGCTTATCCTTTATGGGGTCTGTCCATATTATCATAGATCTCTCAGAATTACCACATTGCTGAGCAGCTATGGCTAATACATCCAATCCCTGATTTAATATTTGTTCAACTATTTCATTCACAAAACCCATATTAACATCATAATCTTTGTCAAACAAATTCCTTCCTGTTCCTGCAGGAGGTGATTCTGGCATGTCTTCTTCCATTGGAAAGCATTCCTCTAACATGATGTCATTGTCTAAGTCAATGAGGTCGTCAACAATTTGAAGTCCTTTGGAAGAACCCTTCCTTTAAAACCTAAAGGATTTCTTATCAGAAATGAAATCATCCCCAATTACTATGCATTCTTCATTCATTCTTCCCATAGGGGACTACTCTTTTTTAGCTTCTAGAAACAAATCAGGCAATTCTTGCTGATTATCTCTAGGTTCATCTATTCTTGGCTCACCTGCCTCATAAATTTCACGTTCAATAGCTGACCTTGCTGGTGATATATCTATGGACACATTTTTTTCCTTCTACAACTTCTTCTCAATGGGGTTTCTTTTTCTTTATCAGGAATTTTACACTTCCTAGAAGTGGTTGGAGCTAGAGAAACTTTTTCTTTTGTCTTTCGACAAGAACTGGAAGCAGTTTATTCTTCCTTCATTTTATTTTCTGACAGGAGCCCTAGTTTTTATAGATGAGGAAGTAGTCTTTGCTTTGAAAATCTTCTTCTTGCCTTTATTTTGGACTGATCCAGATGTAGAGGCTCTAGGAGAATTTTTAGGGTTCTTATACCTAGACCTTCTTCCTAAAGAAGACATTGGTTCTAGTTCTTCAATAATTTTAATAACCCCATGCTGAGTTTGAACCCTCTTCCCAAATCTCCACCCTATAGGGCTTAGGTTTTGGTTCTCAAACTCTGCCAAAAGAAAATCTTCCCATGACATATCTAATTGATCTCTCAAATATTTTTCTACAATTAACTTAATTAAATAGTGGTGAGAGACAATGTTAGGATTACCTTCCTGCACAAACCAAGCTCTCTTCTTCAAGATATGGAATAAGAAATTGGGTACATTCACAGGTCAATTATCATGCCGCAAGCAACTCAAGAACTTGAAATGGACAAAATGTAGAAATTTTTTCCGGCCTTCACATGTAAAATAATTTATGATATAGACTACACATTTCTTATAAGGATCTGGCAAAGACAACCTGCTCATACCTTGGTTTTTATCAATATCCAGTGGTGAGTCTGTATGTAGGGTAAACTGCACTCTAGCAGTTGTTAGATCAAAACTTTCTAAAAATTCCTCTCCCTCTTGTGGAAACTCCATGACCTCAGCCACAATTGTCTAATTAAATGACACCCTTAATCCTTTAATCGTGGCTACTCCACCATTCAGTGTACTTAAAAATTGTGATGCTACTTCACCATCCTAGCTGGTGAGTTTCAGGATGGAATCAAGCCAACCCATGGCTTGAGAATGTGGCATGCATACTTGATCATTCAAAAAAATATCATGGACTGTAGGCTCACACTGAATCAATCCTCCACCCATCTTGTAGAGTACCAAATTATAGAAAACAATTTTAGAAAATCCAAACAAACTACAACAAGGATTTTCCAGAGAATGCTTGAAATGCGAAGTTACAAGAAATTTCAAATGTAGAAAGTTCTGGAGTTTCTAAAGTTTAGGATCTTAAAGAAACATGAGTGCAAATCTAAAACATATTATGAATTAACAATTCATAATTACTTCTTAGATTCTCGTACTATCCACCTTTGCAAATTATGTGTGAAATAAATAGTTCCTTCAAAGTTGTCACATCATGCAAAGCTAAATTTGTCAAGAAGTGTGCAAAAGTGTAAATATGGTTTAAAAGAATAGCATACATTAATTACATAGACACATAAAACAAAAAGATGATCTCTCCCCCAACTTAATTGATCAATTGGTCCCACAATTGCACATGTGACAAGAGCGCACCATTTGAAAAGCAAATTAGTGAAATTAATACCATGGATAGTGTATACAAACCTGACAAGGTGCTGATGGCAGCGTGAAAGCGTCAGCCATTGGTGGAGAATGATGAGGTGGATGGGTGAATAGATGAGAAATGATGAGATGGAATTTATTATAGAGAAAGTACTTTCATGAAGAAAGTATTTATTATAGAGTGATGTGAATGATTAAAGAGAATAATGGATATGAGTGGATTTCTCATAGCCATTTTCTATAGGAGACCTGCGACCATCTTCAAATTGAAACTACTACAGGAACTCTTCTTTGCTTTGAGGTTTATGGTAAAACTTAAGCCTCTACCCATTGACCAGTAATTTGAAGTGTACAAGATCAACAATGGATAATTGAACAACATAGTTTGGGAAAAGAACAATGATCTCATAGGGTCCCAAGCACCATGTTTGAAACTTCCCAAGAGTGTGCTGATATCTTGAATCATACAGGAGAGCACAATCACCTACTAGGAATTTCTTATCTTTGATGAATTTATCATGCCACTATTTTTGTTGTTGTTGCACTAGTTTTGTGTTAGATAAGGTATGTTTTCTCCACTCATCAATCCCATTTAGGTTCAGAATGTGTTCCTTTTGGGCATTGGTAAGATCCATATTGAGTTCCAACGCTATCCTTAAAGTTTTATGTTCAAATTCCACAGGAATCATAGCGGACTTACCATAGACTAGCTGAAATGGGGTGAATCCTAATGTAGTTTTCCAAGTGGTCCTATAAGCCCAAATTGCTTCAGGAAGCTTGGATTCCTAATCTCTCTTGTGAACTAAGACTGTCTTGCTAAGGATGGCTTCAAGTTCCCTATTTGTTACTTTGACCTGGCCATTTATTTGTGGATGGTAAGGAGATGATTTTCCATGCCAAATTTTATATTCCTCCATTAAAGAAGCTATGAGGTTTGAAGTAAATTGAGCTCCTTGGTCATATACTATCTTCCTAGGTACACCAAATCTTGTGAAAATGAATTCATATAAAAATTTGGCAACATTATTATCCCTAGGATGCTTCATAGGTTTATCCTCTGCCCACTTGGTGACATAATCAGTGCAGACCAAAATATGAGATTTACCTTGGGAAGCAGGCTCTATTGGTCCTACAAAGTCAATTCCCCATTTTTCAAAAGGTGTTACAACTACCTGAGGCTACATGGGCATCTCATTGGATTTAGTAGGCCTTCCCATTCGTTGGTACCGACCACATTTTTTTCTATACTCAACTGCATCATTGTGAAGAGTTGGCCAATAGTATCTAGTGGTCAAGATTTTTAATTTTGTTCTCTTTTCCACAAAATGACCTCCACATAGCTCATCATGACATTCCCTAAGGATATCATAAGTTTCATCTTCTCTTATGCATATACACATGATTTGATCTAGACCGATGTAAAACATAAATCCAACAATCCAAGAAAAGTTGAAACTTTTCTTTGCTAGCAATTTCCTTACTTTGGAAGAGAAGTGAGATGGTGTCCTACTTATGGTGAGGTAATTTTCAATGTCAGCATACCATGGGTTTTGTGCGAATAACAGAAAAAGATGCTCATTTGGAAAACTATCATCAATGGACGCAAGATCATCAGGAACATGCAAGTGAGAGAAATTTAGCTACTACATTAGCCTTTCCTGGCTTGTCCACAAGAGTGATATAAAAATCTTGCATAAGAAACAACCATCAAGCCAACCTCCCTAATATGTAAGTCTTATTCATCAAGTACTTAATGGCTGAATGATCAGTATGGACAAAAATCTCATAACCAGTAATATAATGCCTGAACTTATTCAGTGCATAAATTACTGCAAGCAACTCCTTTTTAGCCACAATATAGTTGAATTCTTCTCCTTGTAGGTTTTTACTCATGAAATAAATGGCATGGTCTACTACTTCCACTTCCTTTCCAAGTATTTCTCCTATGGCATATTTCGAGGTGTCTATGTGAATATGAAATGGCAATCCCCAATTTGGACCTCTCAATACTGGCACTTTTGTTATAACCTCCTTAAGCTGTAGGAAGGACTTGTCACACTCAGAATCCTAGGAGAATTCATAATCCTTCTTCAACAAGTTATAAAGAGGTGCTGTAATTTGACTGAAATCCTTGATAAATCTCCTATAATATCCAGCATGTCCAAGAAAACTTCTGACATCCTTTTGCTTTTGTGGTGTGGGCAAGGTGTTGATTACCTCAATATTTTCTGGATCTACCTAAATGTCGTGTGATGAAATGAAATGACCTAACACAACACCTTCCTCCATAATTATGAAACATTTCTCGTTGTTTAGAGAAATATTGTATTCTTGGCATCTCTTGAGTAATTTCTCTAGATTTCCTTTATCTTCTTCAAAAGTGTTCCCATAGGCAGCAAAATCGTCCATGTAAATTTCCATACAGTCAACAGATATATCAGAAAAAATACTTATGACAGCTCTTTGGAAAGTGTCTAGAGCATTGCATAAGCCAAAAGGTAAGAATGAGTATGCAAAGGTTCCCTATGGACATGTAAAGGTGATTTTCTCCTGGTCTTTTGGAGCTATTTGGATCTGATTATAGCCACTAAAACCGTCTAGGAAAGAGAAATATTTCTTGCCAGCTAAATTATCAACAACTTGATCTATAAATGGCAATGGAAAATGGTCGTTCTTAGTGGCTGAATTTAGTTCCCTATAATCTACACAAACTCTCCATTTCCCTCCTTTATTTGGCACTATAACTAAGGGTGAAACCCACTGGCTATAAGAGATAGGCTAGATAAAACCAACGTTTAACATCTTTTGCAGTTCATTATTAACTATGTCTCTTAAGACATGATTAAATCTCCTCTAAGGATTCCTTACAGGATTATATTGTGGGTTGATGTAAATCCTATGAGTACAAATTTGAGGATCTAATCCTTTCATGTCTATATAATCATAGGAAAATTCTTGTTGATTTTCCTATAGCAACTTCAGTATATTTTTCTGATGTGGTAGTGAGAAAGCACTGTTGACATTCAACTCTTTCCCTAGATTAAGTTCAATCTTAATTACCTTATCCATCATGGATATCTGAGCATCTGGAGAAGAATCCATCTCATGTGGTAATAATAAATGAATAAATTGGGAGTATGTTAAGTATTGAGGTGCATTTGGAGGTGGCTGAATAGTTTCCAGGATACAGTCCGATTGTGAACACAATTGAGAGTCTACTCCATATTCATTTGTGACAATGGATGAGATTACCTCATCATCTTCTTGAGAGGCTAAAAATTTATCTCTACCTATCATCATAAGTTGATGGATTGAGTTGAATTATGATTCATTATCTCCTAAATCTGGCCAGAGTACTTGATCATCTTGCAATAGAGGCTGAGGAGGGGAATATAGAGTCAAGTTCTTAGTATGGGTACCATTAGATATTGTCATGATCCCTAACCTAGAGGCTATGTAAGAATCTATAGTATCTAACCATGGTTTCCCTAGGATTAGAGGATACCCCCCCTCCATATTAGCTTTGGGGGAAGGATGAAAAAATCTATTGGGTATTCCCAAGAGTTCAATGTAACTATGACATCCTTTATCATTCTGTATGATTTGATAGTAGAGCTATCAGAAAGCTATAGTATGGTTGGCATTTCTCTAAGGCCAATAATATGAAATTGAGATAATACCTATTTTTCCATTACATTTATAGATGCACCCAAATCAACTAAGTGATTTTTTACTTGCATTCCATGAATGGTGACAGTAACTACATGGCTCTCTGGGTCAGAATATTTGGGTACAGTCAACGTCTCCAACATAACGTCATACAAATGTCCTAAGAAATGAATAGTTTTAGGATCCTTCTTCTTTCTCCCTGGCTATTTTATGCAAGTTCCCTTGATTTCCTTAGTATAAACATGAACTTTTTTTTATAACATCTAGTAATGGCATTTTTACTGTCATATGCTTCAGCTGGTTGAGAAAATCTACTACTACTTGTTTCTTTGTGGGATCAGCTTGGTCTACTAACCTTTGAGGGAATCGGGGTTCTTTGACTATAGGAGAGGTCTGTGAACTTAGCACATCCACTTTTTCAACAGGGGGTTCTTCGACTTCTTTTATTATAGGTTTTTGAGGCAAACAAAGAATGGCTCCTGACCTTAGATGGATATCATTCAAGGAGATACATAGCTTTGTTGCTGAGTTGGTGGCTTGTTATTAGGATTAGGATTAGGTTGAGCTGGCAGCTGGGTTTACTTAGGCAGATTACTATTGGCTATAGGAGGAGGCATTATAGCCTACTATTGAGGTGGTGGCATTAAGGCCTACTGATTAGATTGGTTAGACCACTGATTAGGTTGCTTCCATCCTTGGTGAGGTTGTTTCCAACCCTACTGAGGTTGCTACCAACCCTGCTGGGGTTGTTTCCAACCTTGCTAATTTTGTAGCAAACCTTGCTAAGGTTGCTGCCAACCCTGCTGGGGTTGTTTCCAACCTTGCTAAGGTTGAAACCAATTTATATGCCCACTAAGTCCTTGGTAACCCATATTCTGGTAATTTTTCCATTGACTATTGTTACTATAATTTTGGAGAGGGTCTTGTGGCATACCTGGTCTTTGGACCCATGGCTTGCAATGAGAAACATAGAGAACTTCTCCATTTTCATCAACAACTTTGAATTCAGTAGGCATTGGATGAGACTCCAAACTTGCAACAATGTTTCATTTGTAGTTTCTCTTCCTTTCTCTAAAATGCAGACAATATTCAGCTAACATAGCATCAACTTATTCCTTTTTCCTTCTTGCATGCATGCTGTCTAGTTTAGTGTAAACATCATTAATGATTTCCTGCATGAAATCAGACAGAATATTTGAAAATTCCATCTTAGATACCCCTAAACCATTGGACTTATGAGGTAAATCTTTGAGTCCTCTACCTTTCTTAACAGTAGCCCTTGAATAGTTTAGACATATATTCTTTATGTCAGCCCAGTTCTTCTTAGTGATGTCTCCTCCTACCATAAGTTCTAAGGCCTCAATACTTCCATCATTTACAACTTTTAGGAAAAGATGTTTTTGTGAGTCCTCATTCAACTGATGTTGTGTATTATGCTACAGGTTAAACATAAACCTTGAGAAATAATCTTCCAAGGTCTCATCCTCCTTTTGTGGCATTTTGAAAATGTCATCTGCCTTCAAATCAAAACCCCTATAGTACTCCTTATATTTAGAAATGAACATATTTCTCGTTGCATCCCAATCTTCTATAGCATTGGCTCCTAACCCCATGAACCATCTTACAAAATACTCTTTAAAAGTAGATGGAAACAATTTCATCTTATGGGCATCAGTTATATAATCATAACTCCTACAGAGGATTTCAAATTCAAAGAGGAAGGTTTTTGGGTCTTGAGTAATAAGGCCATAAAATTTGGGAAGTGCAGAGGTAGGTATGTTTTTCAGATTTTGGTTACCATGTTGAGTAGGGATGGGGAAAGGAAAGATAGGTTGAGTCATCCTTGGAGAAGGACCTGGCTATCTTAGCTAATAAATAACAAGAGTGAATGGATTGTCCTAATACTCAGGTTCAACAAAATTTTCTTTCAAATGTAATGAATCTTCAGAAGATGATGGTGAAGGTAGTTGTTCATGTGCATTAGCAAATAAGTTTTCAAATGGTTCCTCTTCTTCTATGTTCACAAATTGGGGCTCCTTAGGCTCAGGATTAAATATATTGAATGGTTCAACCTGGATATTTTGAGGAAGGAATCTCCCAAGATGATCTCTTCTTCTTCGATGCATATAAAATAATGCAAAATAAAACTAAGACAATGACTCCAGTCTGGACTAGACTGACACCATCCCCGAAAGTGGTGCCAAAAATGACTGGTTAGTATAATACCTTTGCAACTCAGGATTGGACATCCTCCTTATAATGACTCTACAAAAAAATAGTTCCAAATATCATACTAAAAATAACATACTGAACTCATTGAATTATCAAACAGGGACGTAATGTTGAAATGATATCTGCAAGGTATATGCCCTAATCCATCTTAGGTGTCATCATTACTTATGCAATGAAAATGTTGAAGGAAATACTAAGTTAGTAAGTGGAACAAAAATTTAATCTAGAGCCTTGGAAACATGCTACAAACAGTAAACTAACTATTTACTTATGCTACAGGGAACAACCAACAGTTCTATTACCGAATGGCTATAGGAGAAACATGATTCTAAATACTTCAACAAAACTTAGAACTAACTCCTACTTAACTATGAACTAAGTTCACCTCCTGCGTAGGACCCCACAAAAGAGTGAATGAATAAAAAATCAGATGTTAAGAATTGAAGATATCATTCATTCATAAAGCATAAGTACAAAATGTAGCAAAAAAATTGTAATTCTCTACTGCAGGATTAGAAAAGGATTTCTCACAAAAAATAGATAGCTCAGGAATCTGAAAATCTAGTGTATTTAACAACTTAAAATAGAACTCCCTAAAACTAAGATTCCTCAACGTCAGGGACGTGACAATTTTTAAGATACAAGAACAACATCATTTAATGTAGGAGTAAGTTGCGTTCAGTTGCGCATGAATCTACAAATTCATGACTGCTAGATTTACTCCATAATGGATGCTAACCGCATTGACATAGTCTGCAATGATAACTGCTCCTGACTGAAAGTGGTGGAATCATTATGAGTTCCAAAACAATTATTCAACTTTATGGCACCACTTCATCTTCTGATGTTGAATTCTTCTTTGCCCGCTCGCTCACCATTTCCTGCAAGAGATTAGCATGCACATACAAAAATTGCAACACATATCTAAGATACAATTCATAATAAGCTTTTATACATTAGCTTTTTCTCTTATCACATGGCTACAAGAAGAAATACCCAACTAATGCAAGCCGTAAAGATACAAGATTTCATTCCACATAACTATGTAACACACACACACACACACATATAAATATATATATGTATACATATATATATATATATATATATATATATATATATATATA
>MU226284.1:1906643-1924352 GCA_018584345.1 Thuja plicata
ACCCTCATCCAATAAATCATTATCTAGTAGTCGAGGAGCAATTTCACAAACATGGCCAACATCCAATGATTAATCCATGATCACATTAAGAAAAGTAGGATACAAATGAAATCAAAGGATGGGGACCCTGGGAATTAAAACACCTTTCAAGGGTTCCAGGTGGACCTAGGAGGTAACTTGAATTTTGATTCAATTTTGAATGGGGTTATGTTTGGGGTTGGGCAAACTGAGGGCCCAACAAGTCATTTTAAACCCCATTGAAAGTTAGACATGGTCTCCAATGCACAACTATCTAGAGGGTCTAGCTCTGAGAAAGATAAGCTAAAATTAATGCAAAATAAGAGGGAGAAGGATATTATGGATAATAAGAAGCCTTGGGCATCCCTCTTTGGGATTAAACCTACTGGTAAATTGACTCTCCCCCCCTAAAAATATTTTAGATCCTAGTAGTGGTAAATTTGTTATCTCTATTTTGGATCTAGTTATATATCATAATATTTCTCTTGGGGCCTTATCTTTGGTGGGAAAGTTTATGGGTCCAAGACCCAATATTGAAGTTGGTAGGGATTTTTTTGAGGAAGAAGTGGAATTTTAAAGGCTAGGTCAATATATTGGATTTTCCAAAAAGTTTCTTCTCTTTCACTTTCTCTTATGAAGAGGACATCTCAACTTTATTGTGTGGGAGGTCATGGGTTATTGGAAAATCTTCCTTGACACTTAAGAAATGGTCCCTAAACTTGGATTTTTTGGATACCATTTTTGAAGCTATCCCAATCTGGGTGTGGCTCCCAGGGCTACCTTTCAAATACTAGAATGAGGATATCTTTAGGGGTATTGCAAGCTCTTTTGGAAAGCTCTTATCAATAGATGTAATGATAGCTGCTATGAAGAGGTTAATTTTTTCTAGGATTTGTGGTAGCGTTGTTCAATCCAATGATCTTCCCTCCTCTATTGAAATTGTTTCTAAGATTGCAAAATGGGTCCTGGTTATCAATTTTGAAATGTTTCCCTTTGTTTTCTATACATGTAAAAAATCTAGGCATTAGGAAAAGAAATGCCCTTTTAAAGCCAAAAAGAATACCTAAAAAAATGCTACATGTTTGGAAAGATAGAAATGTTGAGGGAGTCCTAGTTGAGGGGGATTATTGTAGTTACAAACCAAAGTAGGTTTTTAATACTAAAGAAAATAGTGAGAAGGGTAATGTAAGAAAGGTTCCCTTTGAATCTAAACTTGACTACTCTCAAGGAGGTGGTCAAAATATAGAAAGTATGCATTATAGGAAGGGTGATGGTAATAATGTTTATGCAGAGATACATGATGGATCCCAAGGTGATTGTGCGAGTAATGGAGAGAAAGAGAATTCTAACACCACTGGGATTGGTCAAGAACCTGGATATATTGATGGTCAAAGTGGGGATGTGTAATGCCTCCTTTTTTGGTAATTATCCTAATTTTTCCCTATAAGACCCTATGGTATCTTGCATTGGCTGTAGGATTGATATATGTCAATTTAGAGTATTTTTGCCAGCTTTTTTGGTAGCTATTTGTATTCTAACTTATATTATAGGTTAGCCTCAATCCTCATCTCCTTTGAACTAGAGAGTTTGATCAACTAGAATGTTCTGCAATGAAGACTAAACTATAGGTTACTACTATCAAACAATGGTTTTGTTCAGAGTATTGAACAAATTGTAACTTTACCAAATTCTTATACAAACACGAGGAATATGAATATATATACATATAATCACTGATATGACTAGTTTAATTGTACATATATAATTTAGATATGATACTCCAAGTCTATGAATGCTTTGCAGATGTTTTCCAACGACCTTCATGAATCCCATAATTCCTCTCAATCCCAGGAAATGGGAAAATCATGATACATGTTGAAGTGAGTTTCTATTATATATTCATTTTTGAATAGATCATATTGTGCTAATTTGATATCATTCTTTTGCGCTTCCCTTAATCCCTGAACTAACTATTATACTAGATGGTCTTCATAGAAAAGACCGGTGATCTTGTACATATTGGGAATTGTATTTGTTAGCTCCTTTAATGTCATATATATATATTATGTGTGTGTTTTGTGGACTTGCAACACTTCAATATGTCATTACATTAGTGAGAAAAATATGAAATAACAAAGGAAAAGCACATAGATATCACTAAAATTGACATATTGCTCCCTATCTAAGAAAAGTATGAAATATGCTATAATTTTCCCTTAGATTATGCATAAATCAGTGACAGATTCATGCTTAGAATGGAAGATTTAAGAGAGAATACAAGCTAAATGCTCAAACAAAGTTCATTTTAGCTCCCAAAGAGAAATTATGTAATTACTAAGAACAATGAGCTAAAATGCATTAAGAAATTAGGACAACATAAGTTTGCAAATGAAATTCTAAACTTAGGGACCCATTGAGCTCAAAATTCATTCCTTTTATAGAATAATTTGAGGAATGAGAAGTCAAGATTGAGTTTGTGAAGAGAGGTGGGGGTTGAATCCTTGGTGATCCAAGTGATTTAACTATCATTGGCTAATGGATTGATTTTCTATTTTGCAAGTGAGGAGTTGTAATTAGGATATTTATTTAATTCCTTTTAATTAATTACCTTAGCCATGTATTTAATTCATTTTATTTAATTGATTTGATTTTTTTTAATTGGCTAAGGCAATTAATGTAAATTAGTGATAAGATCACTTTGATTTTTAGGAAATTAAATTTGATTTAGATGAATTATGCCAACTAATTGAAGAATTGTTGACATAACTAGGGGTATGATCACACTTACAAAAAATAGGGTCTCTAGTTAGAGTAGACCAAATTAGGGTGGTTACATTTTTCCCTCTTTGAATTGATGTGCGAGAAGTGCATTGATTCAAAGAATTTTTTATGTTGACTTAAGAAAGTTTGAGAATTCCGCACTTGATTGAACTAAATGTCTGATGAGATCAGTATCGCACTTGATTGAACTAAGGCTGATAGTATTGAATTTGAACTTGATTGAACAAAGGCCAATAAAATAAATATCTAAAGATGTCAATTCTGAACTTGATCAAATGAGAATTGATAATACTGACTCCAAACTTGATCGAATGAAGGTTAGTACAAAGATTCTAGGAGCTTAATAAAGATCTGATAATATGTAGACATAGATATTTATCTTGTGAGCACCAAAACCTTATATCCAATAGTCCCAACTTGATCGAAGGAAACTGCTATGCTCCTAGTCTTTTAATGATGAAGTCATTTTGATGCTTTTTGAGAAAGAATTTGATTGATTTTAAGTGTGATCATGCCCCATCAGGAACAAAATTGAAGGAAACAGAATAAAATCCCTCTATAGATTGATATATCACTTGAACAAACCAATTGGATCGAGAAAGAATCAATTTAGAAGGAATGATGAAGCGAAGATGTGTTAAGAGAAACATAATTTTACCAAGCTAACTACGTGAAAATATGAGTTTTGAGTCTGATAAAATGATGTAGGACCAATTTTTTGATGAATAATGTGCAATTTGATGATAGAGAACCCAAAAAATTGATTATGTAAAGCGTACGAATCATTTTTGGAACATGTATAGAAATTCTTCATTTTTGGGAGATTGTCATAAAATGTGTAGCATGTTATTGAAAACATCATCTATGCATTCAATTTTATTCCTGATTGATCAAAGAAGAACAAAATTGAATTTTGATAATCTGGGAGGAGTTTTGGAGCTCCTAAATAGCTCAAAAAGGTCAATATATATCTCAAAATTCACTTTTTACCCATTCATTTTCACTTTTATCCTTAGTAAATTTAGAGCTCTATAGAGAAGATGGTGGTCCCTATGGACAAACATCGATTTGAGCTTGCACATTGACATCATCACACAACCAATTACGCACCACTAGTGAGTACATCAATACCTACCTGATCATGATTTCTATTTTTATTTTTGTCAGTTTTCATAGTAGTTATGAAGCTTCTACTTATGTGTCGCACCCCGTATCCTAGGTCGTGTTCAATTAATCTCATGTCACATCCTTTTTTTTACCAAAATCCCAGATCGCACCCTATAATTTTAGAATCACATCTTGTTTTCCAATTTTGTATTGCATGCTATAAAATTTTGATGGTCTTTGAATTTCCTTGCGTCCTATGAAAACATGATCGCACCCCACGTCCTGTGTCGCATCTTGTCAGAACAAGATCGCTTCTCGGATTCCCGATCGCATCCAGGAATTCATACATCACATCTAGTGTTCAGGATCGCACCCCTTGAAAACATAGTCATTTTCAGTTTAGGAGTTAGTTTTTTTTCCAATTTTGATTGTTTTTCTCTTTCTGAAGGACAAAAAGACTTAACCGATATCTTTTCTGCATACTTGCCATAGCTAGAATACAGATTTGAACCTGTATTTGTGTTTTTTTAATAAATTAACTTTGAGGTAGTATCCTTTTGAGGACCTCATCCAAGATGAGTCATTTCTTTATCTAGGTCTTTGACACTTGCAGAGTTACTGATTATATCACATATTGGATTGACGTTGCTCATAGATTTTCCTGACATTAGGGTAAATTGGGGGTTGTTGACTACTCTTGCCAAGAGATGGAATTCAGAGCACAACACCTTCCATCTCTTGACATGTGAGATCACAATTACACCTAAGTATGTGTGGCACATTATGTGGATTTCAGTGATGGGTCAGGAGGTTCAATTTGAGTTGCGCTCAGTGATAGCTATTACGTCTGCACGGGGGTACTTTGGAGATAAGACCATAGTTCATAGATATCTAACATGGGATTACATATGCAATCACTATGATCAGTTACCTATGTATCTTGCTGGGTTGACTAGAGGTACCCTCATGCCTGACTAAGGACTGCATGGATTTATGTGTGGCTGGGTAGACACCTTAGAGAAGATGGTTGTCTCATCTTGCAGATTTGGCTGGGGGGCAGTTGTATATTAGCCCATATATATCAAGAGTTACATGAGATAGTATATGAATATTCCCGTAGTATGACAATAGATATTTTGATATTACAAATCTAGGCCTAGGAGCACATCCCAGTTACAAGGCCATTGTAGATAGACAGAGGGAACCTGAGCATCCTTTTGTGTATATGTATTTAGGTTTCATTTAGCAGCGCCATCTAGGAAAGGTGGAGTACTGGCACCATGTTCTAGATGATATGGTAGTGTTTATATGGAGGACATACTTGGATTGTGATGAGTGGACCTTAGGTAGGAGACATATGCCTTACTTTTTCTAGAGAAGGTATTTGATTAGTCGGACCCATTACATTGTAGAGCGATTTCTTGTTATTCATGTTCCATGACAATATGGTTGTGTACAAGGAAGATCACAAGATTTGACAATATATGCCCGTATTCATGATGAGGAGACTCTTTGGGGAGATAGATTAGTATATGTGACCGCACAGCTTGAGATTACTCATATGGTCACAGTTGGGTGGGATTATCTTAGTGATGTTGCAGATGCAAGGTGCACTGATGAGTATCTTGATCATATGTTATAGTATCCCTTTCCTAGATTCACAGCTCTTGAGGAGGTAGCTCATCACATAGAGGATGGTTTAGATTATGATCCAACAGATGATAGACCGATGAGAGGTAGAGGTGGACCCCAGAGAGATTAGGGAGGTGGGGGTGGGAGAGATGCTAGATGCCCTCCTCTGGACAGAGGTCATGGACATGGACGAGATGATCATGGAGATGATGGAGATGATAGGGGTGGTGATAGTGTGGGTGGTGTAGTGGGTGGGAGCGGAGATGGCGCCAGTGGCTGACAAACTTGCTTTAGGTTTGTGCCTCCATGAGTAGATCTAGGTGCATTAGTGACCAGAGAGAAGCAGTGACAAAAACAGAGGCCATTGGGACAAGTACCAAGTGGAGGAAGTGGACCTCCTAGACATGATCCTCCTAGGGATATAGTCAGAGATTCTAGCAGAGATGAAGATTCTCTATCATAGTTTTATAGGGAGCGTGAGCAGCTTAGAGCACGCATCACTACATTGGATACTTTGTTGGTGGACTAGGATAGACAATTAGATGGCATGAGATCTGAGAGATGTTCATGCCTGCACAACTAGTCATCAGGGCCAAAGAGTTGCTTACTGTTTTGCGTTATATTGTGTGGTGGTTCAAGAGGCACAAAGAGCTCCTTTATATTCTTGAATGACACAATAGACAGAGGGAGCTATGCCTCCACTAGCTCATCATGCTCGACCTGATGCACCACCACCTCCTCCTCTAGATCAGTGAGAGGGTGGAAATTAAACCTGATATTTGTACTATTGATTTTTGAGACATATTTTGTATATTGATCCTTCTGAGATCATCCATTGTATTGTAGACATTTGATACATGTATATTTTTTCATCATGATCATACTGATACTCTTTTGTAGATAGTTCCACATTTTTTATATGTTCCATCATTGATATATATCTGAGATATTTGTTTTGATCTTGATATGTTCATGGGTTCTCTTTCTTGATAGATGTTTAGATTGATGCACATGTGATTATGTACTTGGCCTTTTGATGAGTTAGATTAGATTCATGTGATGACATCATTTATGATCATTGAATTATTACTGATATATAAATGTGTTGGAATGATGCTAGATAAATATGAAAATGTATGTTTTTTATATTTTCTTTATGCAAATATATGTATGGATGCACTTAGGATGTAAAATAAATGCAATGCTTGGATGCTTTGGTTTTGTATTGGCTCTTTCCCATTTATGAATTTAGAATGTATGTAATGGATATGCAATGACATTTAATATATCAGTAATATAGATTATAATATATAAATGTGTTGGAATGATGCTAGATAAATATGCAAATGTATGTTTTTGAGATTTTCTTTATGCAAATATATGTATAGATGCACTTAGGATGTCAAATAAATGCAATGATTGGATTATTTGTTTTTGTATTTTCTCTTTCCCATTTATGAATGCAGAATGTATGTCATGGATATGCAATGAGATTTAATATATCAGTAATATAGATTATGTAGTTAACTTGGATCTCAGATGAACCAGGAAATCATTTTGAGCTCAAGTCCTTATGTTGTTCTTAAAAATGAATCATGTAATCTTTAAATGCATCTATATGAAGACTCTTAGGACTGTCACCGATTTGTATTCATTGTAGAATTTTTATCATCATTGGGCATTTTTGTAATGGACATCATCGGATAGTACAACTATCACTAATACCCAAAAGGTATCATGAAAGTATGTGGTGCAGGAGCACTTGGGCACAAGGATATGAAAATGAGGATAATTAAAATGAAATTAATTCATCCATTATGTATTCATTTTATTGTGAGTCCATTGAATCATCTTATAGTTTTGGAAACTAGATTCATATATATTTCAAATGGATTTGGTCTTGTGTAAAATGGATATGTTTGGTGAAAGATATGTGATGCCCTAGACGGATTGGGAGAGAAGTGTTCTTGTTTTAAGATAGTGAAAATGGGTCTCGGGACAGAGACCACATCTATTTATCTAACCGTTGGATCTCCGTGATTTTTTTATATGTTTTAGAAGGATTGGTTTGGAACAACTCCACCAAAGGGATTTTCAATATTATGTTTCTTTTGAAAGTTATGAATAGTAGATTACACAGTATTAAAACTGTCACAATTGGGACAAATTTGGGAGATGGGTGATAGCATTGTTTGTGAAATGGAATCAAAGATGTTGATAATATCCTATGGATTTATTGTTGGAATATGTTGTTTAATGATGGAATATGCCTCTAACTTGTGGAAGACATTGTGTTGATGATTGAACTCCATGGCTGATTTGGGGTTATTGAAGGGTTTTGTAAGATGCTTTGCATCAGTATGAATACTATGTGTAGTGGATGCAATATCGAAAATAAAACTAACCATAAAAGCATAGAGACTAGGATGACTAGACAGTTATCTCCTTTTTATTTTTAAGAATAATCTTATGTTCGTGTGTAATGTAAGATATGTGACCCATAATGACCTTCAATATTCATATCCTTGGGTACATAATGTGTCGTACACCCTACTTAGAATCTGATTTAGAAACAAACAAGTAAATTGGTTCAACCTCACCATAGTTTACACATAACAAGGATCAAGATATATGCGGCTATCCACTCCTATTGGCAGCTCTTACCATAAATATCCAAATTAGGTAAAATTTATAGGATCATTGAAACAATCACCATACACAGAAAACCAAGAAAAGATTATGCTCCCCATCCTTGTGACTCTTTGTCTTTGAATAGACGTCATGGAGTAACTCAGAAGGCATAACAATCACCAATTGATAATCAATCAACGAAAATTTATAACTATTCATATGCCCCTAGTTTGCAACATCATCGGGAAATAAAAGAGTCATAATTAAACCAAGAATAGTCTATATGTGGTTAAGTAGTATTGAGAAATACTGTTGATTCATTTTTAAGCACAGTAGAATATCATCAATCAGAATTTGGAATCAAGAAATATGTTTTTATGTCTGAGTATATGAGATTAACTTTGTCAGCAATTGCAATCCAATGTAGTGTTTAGGAACACTATTTGATTAAAGTGTTGAGAAACACTAGTATGATTAAAGGGTTGAGAAACACTAGTATGATGTTTGTTACAGGTAGGTGATGTTTAAGAAACACCCTTGTTTGTGATAGTGACATTTTGATGCAAGTATTGAGAAATACTATTTTGAGAAGAAACCCATCCTAGATAGGAACCTAGGAAAACCGAGCACACATATACCAAACATGCTAACAAAGATGCCCCCAGTGCAGAATGACTATTCCTAAGATGCAAATGCAGACAAATCCCAGGCAAGGATAAGATATTTGTAAGGAATCATAGTCAGCCAATAGTATAGGCATGATCGTGAAGGATTAGTGTCAGTAGTGCATTGATAGATGGAGCACAAAGTACAATTGACACCTGTTTTCCAGGTTTTCACCACTCAGAAAAGCTTGTTATTTTTTCTACCAAGACGTCTGTTTGCTAGGTTTTCGCCAAGGCACTTTTCTCTTTTTCAATTTTATTTTTATTTTTATTTTTAATTTTTTTGTTAGTATCAAGGCGCCTATTTGCCAGGTTTTCACTAAGGATACCTTTTTTCAGGATTTTTTCCACTGTTTTTAGATTTCTTCAAGATCAATTTTCTAATTTTTTTGGTATCTTATGACAACTATTTCTACTGCACGGGCTCTGTCAGCCAAATGTCAAGCGTAGAACCACTTCAAGTGTAGAGTATTGATGGGATTAGGAAGAACATCTCCCTCAGGTGTAGCTAACTAATAAGCTCTA
Source organism: Thuja plicata (assembly GCA_018584345.1). NCBI lineage: Eukaryota > Viridiplantae > Streptophyta > Pinopsida > Cupressales > Cupressaceae > Thuja > Thuja plicata. The sequence continues at coordinate 1,916,003 of MU226284.1, forward strand.
GACCCAAAAGTTGTAGTAATAACATAAGGCCCAAGCCAGTTGGGTTCAAACTTGCCTTTTTGTTCTCTATTTGGCTAGTTTTTAGGATTCTCTCTTAGAACGAGATCCCCCACTTGAAATTGTTGTGGTTTTACCTTTTTATTGTACCCTTTTGAAATTCTTTTCTGGTACACTTTATGATGATCGAACGCTTGTTTCCTGTGCTCATCAAGTAGTTCTAATGCATGAACCCTATCAATGCGGTATTGTTCATTGGTAACAAGACCTTGGAGAGATACTCTCAAAGATAGAATTTCTACTTCAATGGGTAGCACTGCTTTTGCACCATAGAATAGAGAAAATGGCGTGGCTCCTGTTGGTGTTCAGATACTTTTTCTGTAGGCCCATAGTGTTGGATTTAGTTGCAAATGCCAATCTTCACTAGACTTACTCACATTTCTACGTAATATTTTTAGAATTTTTTTGTTTGAAGCCTCAGCTTGTCCATTACGAGGATAGTAGATTGAAGAAAAATGTCGAGTGATATGAAACTGTGTACAAAGGTCCTTAATATCTTGGTTTTTGAACTGACCCCCATTGTCTGTTACAATAGGGTATCCCATACCTACAAATGATGTATTTAAAGATGAAAATAACAACCTATTTGCTAGTGGCTTTGATTAACAACATGGCCTCAGCCCACTTAGTGAAATACTCAGTGGTTGTAATGATGTACTTGCATCCACTTAAAGAATTAGGATAAATCTGTCCAACAAGATCGAAGGCCCATTGCTAAAATGACCAATGTGTTATAAAATTTATGAGTTATCTAGCTAGAGCATGGATAAGGTTTCCATGTTTTTGACATTTTTGACATGGTTTAGAAAATTGCACAACATCTTTTTCCATTCTAGGCCAATAGTAGCCAAATCTTAATAGTTTCTTAGCTAATGAAAAGCCATTCGAGTGCAATTCACATACACCTTTGTGAACCTATTTTAATGCACAACCAAAATATTCTTTTTCTAAACACCTAAGAAGTGTATCGTCAAGACCTCGTCTATATAATTTAGTAGTGATGAGGAAATAACACGATGTTTTCCTAATTAAAGCTCATTTTTCATTCCTTGATAAGCCATCGGGTAAGGTTTGACCAGTAAGATAAGTGATTATTTTGGCATATCGGGATTGGTCTAAGGAATTTAAAACAAAAATCACTTGGGATTCGGGTGTATCAAAGGCTGGGAAGGATAATTCTTCCACCAAGAAGTCATAGTGGAATTGGTGTTCTTCTAGTTGTAACATGGTAGACATAGCATCTGCAGCTTTGTTTTATGTTCTTGGTATTTGTTGGAATGTGATGAAGACAAAGTATTTTTTCAAGTCTTCTACCAGGTGTTTGTAAGGAATCAATTTCTCGTATTTTGTCTAATAATCTCCATTTACTTGGTTGATAATAAGTTGAGAGTCACCATACACATGTAACTCTACAATTTTCCATTCCATAGCAAGTTTAAGTCCATTTACCAATGCTTCATATTCTAAGATGTTATTTGTGCATAGAAACATTAGTTTATATGTCTTGGATATCATGTAGCCTTGAGGAGTGATAAATAGAACCTCTTCTCTAGATCCTTCTCTTATGAAAGAACCATCAAAGTAAATCTTCCATGGATATTCAGTTAAATGCATGATTGTTTCATTAATAAATTCAATTATCAAAGGTGCATCATCTTGCAATGGTGAATAATCTAGTTGATCTTCTAGGACTTGTCCTTTGATAGTTCTTCTTTCCACATACTTGATATAAAATTCACTTAGAATTAGGACCCATTTTTCTACTCTTCCTATCAATGCTGTTTTACTCGGGAGATATTTGAGAGGGTCTATTTTTTCAATAAGTTTCACTGTATGTGAGAGCATGTAGTGTCTCAACTTCTTGGATACAAAAACAACTACTAAACAAGATTTTTCAATGATACTGTAATTGAGTTCATAAGATACCAAGGTCTTGCTAATATAATAGATTGCTCTTTCCTTTTTGTTTTCATCCTCCTGTGCTAGTAATATTCCAAGCGATGTATCCATAGTTGAGATATAGATTAGTAATGGTTTTCCATGAATAGGCGCCATGAGAATAGGAGGAGTAGAAAAGTAATATTTTAATTCTTTGAAATTGTTTTCACAATGCTCATCCCATTTGAAAGTAACACCTTTATGTAGCAGTTTTGTGAAAGGTTATGCTCTATCTACTAGTTGGGGCATAAATCTCCTGATGGACTAAAGTTTTCCTTGAAGTGCCCTCATTTGACTGATATTGTGAGGAGGTGACATTTCCAGTATAGCTTTTACCTTTTTAGGGTCCACCTCAATTCCTTTAGCTGATACAATAAACCCTAAGAGTTTCCCTGATTGGACTCCAAATGCATATTTCTTTAGATTAAGCCTTATTTGAAATTGCTCCATTTCATCTAGTATCTTTCTCAAGTCTTCAATGTGAGTTGTTCTTATTTTTGACTTGGCTAATATATCATCCACATAGTCCTCCATGTTCTTATGTATCATGTCATGGAAGATTGTTGTCATAGCTCTTTGGTATGTAGCGCCAACATTCTTTAGTCCAAATGGCATGATGTTCCAGCAAAATGTTCCCCATGCGCATGTAAATGCTATCTTTTCTTGGTCCTCAGGAGAAATATTTATTTGGTTATAACCTAAAAATCCATCCATAAGAGAATACATCTGATATCCTACTGTGAGATCTATAATCATATCAATGTTTTGCAATGGGAAATCATCTTTAGGACAAGCTTTGTTTATGTATCTAAAGCCTATGAAGATCTTGATAGATTTATATGTTTTAGAAACTGGTACCACATTAGAAATCTATCCTGCATAAGCGATGACTCTTATGAATCCATATTTTAATAGTTTTTCCAACTCTGGTTTCACTAATAATGACACATGTGGGTGCATCTTCCTTAATTTTTGTTTCACGGGTTTGATCCCAAGAGCTATAGATAGGTGATGAATTATTAATTCAAGATCAAGTCCAGGCATATTAGTGTAAGACCATGCAAAGTTGATCTTATTCTCTTTGAGGAATTCAGTGAACTGTATCTTTTCTTCTTCTGATAAGGATTGTGCCAAGTGAACAAATTAAGGAGCTTCTACTATTCCCAAGTTAACTGGTTGTGTTGGTTCTATGAGAACTAAAGATATTTCTTGAAAGTGCTCAGGGAGAATATCAAGAATCTCATCTTTTGGTGCCTCTAAGAGGTTTTCACACTACTACATTTGGGGCTAAATTTTGACAACTTCTGACGGATGATTTTTTTTTGTGAATTTGGGTTTTTTTTTTTTTAATAGTCCCCGATGGTGTCATAATTCTGATGGGTCTTAAATAGACCATCATAATTCTAATAGGTTTGGGGTATACATGAAAAAAAAAAGTGAAACCAAATCATTTTGCAGAATATTGAAGATGAGAGAGAAGGAGGTCGCGATAAGGAGGTCGAGTGACATAGTGACTATTCTAAATAGTACATCTACCCCTTGCTACATAGGTATTTCCCACACTTGTCCTTTTTTAAATCTTGGCTAATTTTTGAAGAATGGTTGTAAACAGGACACACATTACAGTTTAGGGTTTCGTAGGTACCAGTTCTACATTTAACTAGGTTTTTACTACACTAGTTTCTGTGTATGGTACGCAATCTCTGCAACTCTTTCCACAACACAAACATGGGACAACAAAATCATTCCCTATGATTTCTACACTGCATAAAAGTACAAATATAATATCAATTTTGATCTTTACTATGTAAACATTTGGGATTTGAGTAAAAATATAATATCCTTTCATTTGGGATTTACAAACCCTGCAAACATTTGGGATTTGACCTTTACTGCAAAAATTTGGGATTTACAAACCCTGTGAACATTCTCTATTGATGATTAAATGGTCTCTTTGATTCCCACCCTGCCACAGATAATGTTCTACTCCACCTGTGTCTTAGGAAACTTTAGTCTCTGATGCGAAGGAACTTTAGTCTCTAATGTGAAGAAACTTTAGTGTGGAAGTATACAGAAGGAACATGAAATATTCGATTGCAGTGATCTTTTTGAAAATTAATATTGATTTGTTCCTTTGAATTGTATGGAACTAGTAATCATTATGTTTGAGTAATGTATCTCTGTGTTCCATTATCGATTATTTAATGGGTATCTTCTTGTTATAACTTAGTCTCTGCTCTAGTTTATTAATCCTAGTTAGGGTTTTTAGATTTTTATTAGTTATTAAGTCATATTATTGGCCTTTGCAAAGGAATGGGTTGTTTGACATAGTAATAACAGTCAATGATTAATGTATCTTTAAAACTTTATAATTGTTTATTCTTTTCTATCAAAAATCAGAGAACTTTGTTGTAAACTCTAGTTTGTTGCTAGGGAAATTTAATTGCTCAAATATTTGATAGTTACCAGAAGTTTTCCTAATATTTGTATAGGGTAAGTGGCTTGGATAACAGTCTTATAACTTGGAACATATTTGTATAGAGTTTGTGGCTTGGATAAACTAGGTCTTATGTCTTGGAACTTTCTTCCTTAATTTGATCAGGCATTCTACATCATATTCTAATTAGCTTGAAAGGAAGTTGTACATTCAAATTTTATCAGTATGAATTTTGCTTTCATTCAAAAATAAAGATCATTATAAATATTGTATAATGATGGATCAGAAAGATGGGCATTCATAGAAAAAATATATAGAGATAAAGGGAATTGTTGTGATATATTTCAGGAAATAAAAGGCATTGAATTATTTTTATCATATAGAATTGATATCATTGCATTTAAGTTTTAAGTTTCTATATGATATTGTTGTATTTAAGTTCTATAATATTGTTGTATTTAAGTTTTATTTATGTGCAATGATATACTGTATGGATTCTTGTATTTATGTGATACATATGGTTTGTGTTTGGATATCTAGACCATACTATTGGATTAAAAAATATATATTTAAAAAATACAATATGAGTCACTACCTATATGTATTGATTGGGTATTTGTTAAAGCCCCATTTTAAAGAACCATAAAGGTGCCATGATACTTTTAACTAATTTTCAAGAACTTTTCACATCTTTTGAATGAAAATGTGGAGGATGGTCTGGAGAATAGACAAGGCATGCCACCACAACTTGAAAAGAAGGTGGGTCAGTATGAGCCAAAAATCCAATTGATTGATAGATTGATGTTGAGATAATTTTGTAATTGTAGATTTGTGTGTCTTGAGAATTTGCAGATTTATTGGAACCTTATACGTCATTGTTTTTAATAATATGTACCAAACCTTATCTTTTGGCTATTTTTGTCTAGATTTAAATAATAAGCTAGTTTTAGGAGACATAAACTAACACCCACGAGTCCACGTTTCAGTTTAAATCTATTTCATTTATCCATAGAGTATAGATATGAATCCTACCACTCACATAAATCCCAACCACCACACATTAGGGTCATCTTATAGAACATCATTTACAAATGGAAAATCAAAAAAATTAAATCACTCATTATCCTCATTCAGGATATTCGAAGCACATGCTCAGAAATGCTTTGACAAGAGGTGTTACTTATAAATGAAAGAAAATCATTGCTAAATTTGATACCAAATGAAAGAGTGGAATAATTGAATGATATTATTTGATAGCATTGTGTGCCTTTTATACAATTCTAAAAGATTCGACAATTACATATCCAACAGAGTCGACAGTTATAGAATAGCACAATTATACAACTAAACAATGTGATATGTTTATGAAATATAGTTATGCCAACACATAATAGAAATAATAACTAAACTAACCAATCTCTAACTAGAGATAAAATAATAGACCAAAATTATAAAATACGAGAACCAAGCCTCAAACAAGCTACAAACTTTTTACGTGAATATCCTTCTTCAGCCAAATCTCATCATTAATGCTAGAGACCTTCATAATGATATTGTCAATGGTGCAACTCCCTTTTCTTTGATTTATAATCTAATCACAGGTCCAAACATTGTATCCATCTCTCTACTTCTTGGTTAGATATTTATCCTCAATAGAGGATTTTTCCTTCTTCACCACACCTTTGTCCATGAATTGAACTCTTTTAGCTTATTTAATAGTGGCATGCATAGTTACATTTGGATATAATCTAATTGGTGTAATCATCATGTTGTAGGAAGGCATTTTCATGGTAGCTTATTATTGTGCATTTTTCTCTTAAATAGAATCTTTGCTTCAATTTATTAACATGTTTATTGCATATGTCTTAGATAAACTCATATTTTAGCATGCATTTAGCTTAGTTTCATTTATGCACTTCATTTTCATGATCTTGATAGCTAGAATATTGTTTGGAGGCGGGAACATCAGGAACATTAGGATTAAACTAGAACAGTGTGTATTCTACCCTTTCTCCTCATTGTTTCTCCTTTTGTGCTATGTAGATTTCATATAAAATATTAAATGTTTGATGAATGGTTTCCATTTGATATTTGTTGAATTTATCATTTGAATTGTTGAATTTATCATTTGAATTGTTGATATTACTGGCACATTTAATGACGTTATTGTAGATTAAAGGGGTGATTGTTCCCAGCACCCTCAATCAACAACTTGCCTCCATTTGTGGTCTCAAGTTGCCTCCATTTTTTGTTCCCTGCACCCTCAAAAAGTGTTAGATAGGCATATTTGTCATTTTAAGATCAAAGATAAAGGTCCCCTTTTTTTATGCGTGCATACACACACACACACACCATATACAACATATACTATACTATACTACACTACAACATCATTTCATAAATAAATTTTCAATTTCTATATATAATTAGGTTATAGATAATCTAAGGGAAGAAGGATCATGTCAGATAATCCAAGTGAAGAAGGTAATGTGGATACAATCAATAGATTGTGGTCTAACTTGAAAAGAAAATGCGATGGAAAATGTTATTGTCCCTGCAATATTTGTAAGGGCTTAAAAACTAGAAGATTGTTAATCAAAACAACTAAGAGACATTGTAGGGATAATGGTCACATTGAAGGGGGGTTTGATTATCATCAATTGTTAAGTTTTTCATCATATTTATTTAACAATTAATATATATATGAAATACACTTGATGATGAGATCATTATCATGGTTTATTTGTGTTCATCATTTTTATATAGGTCAGCCTCCCCAGGGGAGTACGTGATGTAGACCATGGAGGTTCGAATATGGAGAATATGGCTTTGGAAGTGGAGGATCATGGAGGTGCAAATATTGAAGCTAAAGATTATGATCCCATGGAAGATGTTGATCATGCACAAGATAACGCATTTGAAGATGATGGTACTAATACATTGATACATGACACATTTGGTACTAGAAAAACTAATGATGATCAGGATGATGTTGATGTCATCCATGATATACCTCTACTTGAGAAGGTAGCCATGACTCTTTACGAAGGCTCTCAAACAACTCTTCTCTTAGCTATATTGTTGTTGTTGAACTTGAAGGTTATCAATGGTCTATCCAACATAACAATCTCACGTCTGCTAAGGAATGTCATATATGTCATTATAGTTATTAAAGGGTGAAACATGTACCATAAATATTGTTAATATTAACAACTTAATTTTTTTTTCTATAGATTGATAGGTGAGTTTTTGTTACCACCATTGAATATTCTCCCTCGCTCATACGGAGAATTATGCGCCACTGTGAAAGATATTGGAATAGAGTATTAACCAATAGATGCTAGTCCCAATGATCATATTATTTATCATAAAGAACATGAATTTGTAATAGAATTCCCTGAATTTCATACGAGTAGATATTGAATAGATTAAATAACAAAAAAGGTGCCTCATAAGGTTCTTCGTTACATTCCCATTATACCATGTTTGCAAATATTTTTCAGGTGTAGTAGCTTGGCACAATTTCTGGATTACCATGCACGCAATAGGAGTCAAGATGACATTATTCAAATGCCTGTGGATGGTTCTACATTTAAGGACATAGAGTAAAAGTGGCCGCACTTTATCAAAGAACTTTGAAATCTCAAGCTTTCAGTGGCAGCAGATGGTGTCAATCCATTTGGAGAGCTAAGATTCATTTACTCTGTTTGGCTTGTTTTTGTCATCAATAATAACATTCCTCCATGGATGTCAATAAAGAGGGAACACATTATGTTGGCAATAATTTTTCTAGGTATTTGATCATTTAATAGTTATCTGCATGTAATTATAAATCTTGCAGTAAAATGGTCACAATAATTATGTAATGTTGTTCATTCAACTAGGTAAATACCAAGTTAAAGATATGAATGTATATAT
>MU226284.1:1924402-1946166 GCA_018584345.1 Thuja plicata
ACCAAGTTAAAGATATGAATGTATATATTGAGCCTCTTATCGATGAGTTGGTGGAGTTATGGAATGGTGTCACTATGTATGACATCTCTAGACCAATAGGACACAGACAATTTCAATTCCATGCAATTCTTGTATGGAGAATACATGATGCCCCAGGGATAACACATTTTGCTGGTATGTTATGGTGAATTCAAATTGCACATGAAAATTCTAAATATAAAAATTAACATATTTAATCCAATTGTATCGTTATCTTGTAGGTCTTGAAACAAAGGGAAACTATGCATGTCCATTTTGTGGTCCAAAGATGAAATCTCATCATTCAAAAAGTTTAGGAAAGTAGGTGTTTGATGAGCATAGACACTTTCTCCACAAAAACCATAACTATCGAATTACCAAAAAACATATTTTCAATGGGAAAGAAGATACTACATCTAAGCCATGGAGAATAATACCTTGCCTATAGAAGTTGGAATATAATAGAATTAATCATCAAGGTACTACCATTCTAGCTAATGATTTATGTTTGGAATTTGTATATTTATATTGTGTTTTGTTTTCTGATTATGTGATTGATGATCATGAATGTCGTCAAGGCAATACTACTCAGTACCTTCCAAAGGGACTAAAAAGTTATCCCAAATAATTTAGTAGGTTTCCCTACTACGAGAAGCTACAAATTGTGGATTCATTTGATATTATGCATATTGGAAAGAATGTAACAGAGACACTGTGGAAGATATTGGATGGAAGGCGTGACAAAGAAAAAATTGTCAAAATTTGTAGCGACATTCATGAATCCAATCATGCAATGAAAAATTTCATTGGATCAAATAGAAATGGAGAATGGATTAATATAAGTGTCCTTCCTGGGTTATTAACAGAGCAGCAAAGTTATGCCATAAAAGAAGTCATACGAAAAAATCAATTTCCCACAGGATTTGCTGCGAACATAAGCAGTACCATATCAAAGAAAAGTGAATTTGGGCTAGGGTTGAAAACACATGATTGACATACCTTCATCAAGGTAATTCATGTTCTTTTGTATTTACAATATATTTGTAAAATGCATGTACTTCTCATTGTATTATGTGAGAAAAGAATGACAAGATTATTTTTATAATTGTTGCAATACGTGCTACCCCTATCTTTCCCAGAGAACTTCGAAAATAACATGAAACAAGTGATATATGATCTTGGAAAATACATGAGGTAAGTAATGATATCTGTTCAATTTGTTGTATATATTGTAAAGTCTCATGTTTATATATTTTTGTGTCTTGAATGTCTTGTAGGTGATTGTCATCTAGAGAAATCCATAAAGAAAATATAAAATATGTGAAGAGAAGAATTCCTCATCTAATGTGTAAAATGAAAAAGTGTCTACCTTCAACCTTTTTCAATGTACAAGAACACTACCTCATACACCAAGTTGAGAATATTGAATTGTGTGGACCCGAACACACTCGGTCAATGTGGATGGTTGATAGGCACCTGAAATTTGAAGGCTTTGGTTCAGCAAAGAGCATGTCCTAAGGGTATTATTGTGGAGGGATATATGGTATACCAGACTATGGTGTACGTTACTAAATATCTTCCTAAGCTTGCAACAAAGATCCATATAGATCGCATTTGGGATCTCGACACCATTAGAAAATTCAAAGGGGAGTACTTGGTGGGGAAAGGTAGAATGAGGAAAGTGAGAGGTAATAAATTATAAGATGTTGTAGCTGTTAATTAATTATTAATCTTCAAAATTAATCGGTTGTAAGTCATCTATTTATTTTTTGTACAGTTTCTCGAGAGTGGGATGCAATACACTTGTATATTGCAAACAATCAAGATTAGATGATGGTATGGATTGAACGATGTCATCATTTAGGTTGCACATTAACATGGGAAGCTGTGTCTTCATTGGTTAATGAAGCTCATCATAATAGAGATCCAAATGTTATGCAAAGGGAAATAGATTTAGCACATGGTTTAAGAGATTTCTAGGTATGTATAAATTTTTTAATCACCCGTACGTTTATGAACTCTTGATGCAATAATTTATACATGTTTGACATATTTTGCAGGTCAAACACCACAAGGCTATGTTTTTCAACGGTCATAAATTTCACATCAAAAACTTGGATCACACAAAGAAAACTTGTGATTCAGGGATAAGTGTAGTCTTTCAGGTGACTAATATTTCATCTAGAAAGGAATTACATCCTTGAGAGTCCAAAAAATAGATACTATATGGAATTTTGGATGATATACTTGAGTGTGACTTTAATTCCTTTAGATTAGTTCTCTTCCTTGTCAGATGCTACAGCCTACGAATTAATCAAAATGATCCTGATAGAACTATTATTGAAAATGATAATGGATTTCCAATAATTAATACAAGGTGGTTTGAGCCAGTTGGGGATGAGCCCTATGTTCTTCCAAGCCAATGTGAGAATGAATTTTACTCAGAGGTTCCACATAAATCGGGTTGGTCATTTGTTGTTAGATGTATGATCCAAGAGGAAGGCCGATGAGGTATAATGCGATGGAAGAAGAAGATTGTGAACATTTAGAAGATGATGTAGATGATGATCATGAACAATAGGTAGTCGATGATGTTCCTGACAGAACTTTTCTTGAAGAAGAAGAAGAAGATGATGATGATGATGATGATGATGATGATGATGATGATGATGAAAATGACGATGGTGGTGATGATGTCGATGAAAATGATGATCATGGTGATGAGTTAGATGAAGAAGAAGATGAATGACATGAATGAAATTTACAGTTACGTGATCACTGCTTAATCTATTTAATATTGATTTCTTGATAGAAATGTGCAATGTGCAGTTATGCGGTCAATGCTTAATCTAATTAATTCATGATGTACATTTTAATTTTTTTAATTCATATGGGATGCTTATGGTTTTTAATGTACTTAATATGTATTTTTGAGTATATGTATCATGAAGTATTTAGCTAACATAAGATAATTGAATTACATATGTAGGTACTCGAACCCCTTTCACGAGCATCCCACACAGTCTCGTGGATTGACAGGTATAAGTCAATACACCCTAAAGAGATTAATGTATTTCACAATATGAAAAATATCTCGCATTACTTGCTATCTCTCTCATTTGATGGAGTGCAGGTAGCAACAAATAGGTATTTTTTAGATGTGTCTTCCTTGAGCGAAGGAAATATAGGAATGGAAGAAGAAAGTGGGTCATGTAGTATGTCTAAATTAGGAAGATCAACTAGAGGTCAAAAGACTAGAAGGAAATTCAATAAACACATGAAATTTTTCCTTCCTTAGGGGGGGTCATGTTCTTATGATGATGAGAGCACAGGCATCATCGAGGTTCCCTCTAGGTACAAATATCTATAAAAAAACTGGGTCCCCAAGGAACTTCCTCCAATAAACACTGATTTTAGTGTTAAAGGCAAGATATATCGCATTGCACCATCGTCAATACATGGTTTGGGCCTATTTTCCATGGATGGCATAAAGGTCTTTTACAACAAAGTTGTTGAATTGATGGAGTATGCTAGACCTTTTTATGATTACCAAAGTTGGATGTGAATTGTTCAATATAAAAAAGTATGCGTAGGTATGCACTCTCAACAAGTTATATTCAAGAAAAAGACAATGAGAAAAGTAAAAGAGTGGCTATATACATTGATGGAAGGCCAAAAACATCAAGGAATATTGTAGGTTTTATAAATAGCACGCGACCTCTGTCAACTAATAAGCAACCCAATAGCATATTTGAGGTGCGCAAGGGAAATCATGTATTTGTATGTGCGATAAAATCAATAAGTGCAGGGGAAGAGCTTCTTATTAATTACAATTTGAATCACATAGATACAAACAATGTCACTATCATGGGGGTATAGGTACATACTATGTACCATTAAATAATTGAGTTTTTTTTCCAGCCACATTTAGAGAGTCTCCTCACCATCCACCTCATCTCCATCATCATCTTCTAATGAAATTTATTAATCTAGTCCTTTCTAATTATTGGTTAACATTGATTAATAACATAGGGCCACAATATGGAGCAACCACATAGAGGGGACAATGATGATCCTGCATGCACTTCTTCCCAGTAGGTAAACCTCTTTGTTATTGCACTACAAATTAGATAGAAGCAAAATATTAAATAGTGTATTTTATTATATTCTTTTCATCACTGTTTTAGATTAATTCTAATAGTGTTAGTAAAATTGTTGTCACAGATAAGTGGTCAGCAGAGAAAGGGAAAGGAACCTGCAATCCCTTAAGAGGAGTCCTTTGACGAGGACCTAGCTGTTGATTTCACTACTTGTGATGACCCGACCTCTGCAATTAAAAAATGCCTCCACAAAATTGGAAAAAGAGTGGCTAAATTGGCATCTATATTCCCTCTGACTCCTGAGTCACAAAAGAGGGCAACTAAATTGATGCACCTATCTCAACATTACAGAGTAAGTATTAATGTAATTTTCAATTATAACAAAAGTTCAATAATAGTTTTTATGTTATACTAGTCTTTTATGTCATTAAAAAATAAGCGGATTTGTTGCTTGTACAACTTTTTTTGCGTAATTTTGATCCTCACAGCCTTGATGAGGGTACTATATCTACTTTAGGTAGATCGCATGTTGGACTATTTTTTTTACTCTCTAACAATATTGTCCATGATAATTACTACTTTTATTCTTCTCTAACAATCTTATTCTTCAACACGTGTCAATGATCATTTACTATCGCCACCTCATACAATGACAGGCTCAGATGTACTGCATCCTGCATTATCAGCAATGTGTAGCATGGCCATAGACGCCATGGCACCACCTACTCATACATAGATTTTATTTTTTCTGTCATTATATATATGTTTATTTCCCTTGAAGTATTCTTTCTTAGGGGCATTTTGTAATGGATTCAATTTATGCAACAAGAGATGCATCACTTGATAGTGAATTTCCTGGATGTAATCCTATTCCTTGTATGGGAACGATGAAGGATTTAATATTTCTTGTGAGCAACGAAGAAGGAGTTCACTTGAAAATAGCAAAACTTCCAGGTATTTTAAAGATTGGACCTTTCTTTTACTATACTATCGTATGTTAATTACACATTGCATTCAATATGAGAAGCTTACATCTATTGTATTCTTATTTTATACTATTATATCCTTCGACTAATGATCCCATGATTATTTTGTAGGGAATGATGTTTTTTATAATAAACTTAGTGACAAGTGTTTGCGGATATTCGGGCCCACCATCTGTACAGGGTGGAACATCATATCCAAACTAAAACCCCAATCCACTATTTTGATTTCATATCATTGTTAGGATAGTTATCATTACATCTATTTATTAAACTATATTAAAGATAATTTCACTTCATTTTTTAATCTAACACTATTTTTTTTCTTAAAAGGTGGAAAACCCAAGATATAAAGTTAAAGGATTCTCTCGTAGAGAGTATGAAAAACTTATTTGGACCTCCTGCATTTGAGAAGCGTAAGATCCTTCTGAAAGTTGGGTTATGTTTGAGGTATATTAGGGACCAGTAAAGGTGTACATTATCCAATAACCTGAAGTACTAGTGCCCCCTTGCATTCTTGATTTTGAGTGGCAAAAACTTATTCTGGATGCGAACGCGAAAAATGAAATAAAAAAAGGAAATACACCACCAGACAATAGAAGAAGGTATGTGATACTGTTAAAAATATAATGGTGTACTAAATACTCTTCATATTTATATGAACTACCATATTTCAATCTCTTTATAGATTTCCTGACACATCAAAGGCAACAAAGGCAAGGCTACAAAAGCACAGGCAACACAAGCTAGGCTCTGGTGGTTATTCCAAACTTGCTGTATGAGTTGTAAGCGCTAATATTATCAGAATTAAATGAGGAAAAATACAATCTCTAGATGGATTTTAACACTGAAAATAATAATTTGATCTTTATAATATTTATTTATAATTTGGAATCTTTTTTGTTTTGATGAAACAATGAAATAAAATTTGATGATACCACAAAAAAATGCAGGGCACGGAGTTCAATATAAGCCTCACAAAAGAGGACAAGAGAATTGGCTTCCAACAAGGCTATAAATCCGTGGCAGAAAGAATAAGAAGTGCGCAAGGTTCTACTGATGGATCCATCACGGTAAGTAAGCTAAATAGATGATATTTCAAATTTAATTATTTACCAATTAGTTTATTTGATGTTAAGTTCCAACATAAAGTGAGTAAATTTGTTTTAAGTAAGAAAATAATGATAACATGAATACGTATGAATTGAAATGTAGCCTACCAATTCTAGCAGTACACAACCTGTTCGTGAGGATGACAATGAGGATGTGAATCAGAGTGATGGAGGTATACATTTTCTATTCAATTTTTTATATGTATTTATTAATACAAGTAAACATCTTAAATTGATTGGTTTAGTAATACAAATTTAATTACAATTGGTGTTTGGATTAATGTAACAATTTGTATTGCAGTTGTAGAGAGTGTAGAGGCTGTTGTTAATGAGCAGGTTGAGGTTGAGGCCGTGGCTAGACAAACTGATCTCAATGTTGATGATGTGACTAGATTAGGTAAAGAGCTATACGATTATGGCCTTTAAAGTACTGAAATACTTTAAAATGTTTTTAATGTTTTTAATTTAACCCTTTTATATGTTATTGCAGATAACCCCCCTTTGCATCAATAGAGAACTAGGTGTGCATTGAGATCTAATGAGAGGGGAGATGATCATGCTGATATCGATGCTCCTCTTAGTGATTACTTCTTAAAAATGAGAAATCAAAAGAAAAAAAGAAATGATTGTCATCTATGCACCTTAATTGATAATGACTAATTTTTATATGTCAATGAATTTAATTATGTGCTATTGAATGTTCATAAATTTTATAATGTGTTAATGAATGTTATTGTGTGATAATTAATGAATGTTACATTTTATTAATGGATGAAATAATGAATGAATGTTAGATGTTAATGGGGAATTTAGAGTGATGTTAGGGGAGTGGGGTGAGGCCAAATGAACTTCCACCTTCATGTGGTTGGCCTTGTTTAGTATAGAATATAAAACTATTCTCGAAACAATGTGAAGCTCAATAAGGTTGTTCCTTATATAGGGTCTCAAGTGTATCCTTTATCCCACTCTCAACATTGCAAGGCTTCAAGTGGTATTCTGAGATTGGTTTCTCCATCTCCCACTGAGGTCTTGTCTTTCTCCTAAGAACTCTTACCAAGATCTGATACATGGATGAGTAGAAGATGTCCCTTACATACTGCACATATATAATATGGTAGATCTAGGGATTCATGTGCTAGATTCTGATGGAATCTAGCACATGAATACTAGCTTTAAGGGACAACTATAGGTGCACCTGGGATTGGACCAGGCATCCAAGTTCCTACCAAAGGAACCCAATTCAAACCCAAAGGAGAACAAAAGTAGAACCGGAACCCGACCTCAAACAAAGAGCTAGATAAATTAGCTTTTTTCTAATTCAAGTTTATTTCTGAATTCTTCTCCAATTCCAACCTTATTATTCCATATTTTGTTTTCCAATTTTCCATCTTCCTCACTCCAAATAAAATGTATTTCCTTCTATGCCTCTATATCCAAATGAAGTGATGCATCCCTATAAACAAAGATATATTTTCTAAGAGACGTGGCTTTCTATTTAAACTATAAGCGCTGCTTTATACTTATTAATAAAGGTAATGATTATTAGTTATGTTGTTATTTACTTTTACTAATTATGGTTATGTCTATCAAAAAGAACGTTATTAGTTATGTTGTTATTTCCTTGTTCTTTGTCACAATCATAAAATAACATGATAAAGATGTCATGCAACCATGAAGAATATTATGGTTATGTCTATCAATGGCAATTACATAATCTCATAACTTGTCTTATCTATGTGATTGGCTATTTCCATTTAAGAATGGGTTCCTTCTATTTCTCCATGTGAGTTCATGGTCAATAGTGTGTTCCTAGTGTGTTCCTACCAAGTGAGGGAAAATTGAATCCTCACTTGAATAAAGAATAGCAAGTGAAAGAAAAAAGAGTTAATTCTGAAGAGATTCCCTTGCCTCATGATGAATGTGTGGAAAATTTCTAGGATGATCCTTTATATGTACATGCACCTATACATGATAAAAATAAATGCAATGAAATTATCAAAAAAACAACTTTGAATGCACATGTAGAGCTATTTGATGAGGTTGATATAAATGCAAGGATAGTAGAGATCACCCTAGTGTCTACCTAGACTGGTAGAACCATTTGATATGGAGATATAATGGACGTCATCTTCGGCATACACACCAGCAGTAATCTACCCACGCATTGCACCGCCTTCAAGAAGCCCTATCTCAAATGTAAGTCATTGAAATTTTTGAAATTTTTCTTATGATCTTTTCTTGAATATTTTTAAAGGGCCGACAGATATTTCCATTTAAATACTCCCTATTTTCTTGCCCACTAAATTGAATCTAAGTACATTCAAGAAGAAAAGCCCTTGTTTTTGGGTTTACTGAAGAAAGATATTTCTCTGCAATCAATAATTACTCTCAGAATGTTGGTATTTAAAGAAAACTTTTTTTGGAGAGGATTTGGTGTGCATATTAATACCTTCAATTTTTGTTAAATAGGGTTTTTGTTATTCACTGATTCCATGAGATACCGTACTCTTCCACCATTGCAGTTAAGCTTCTCAAGCGTAACAAGGTTTTGATTTTGTAGTAATAGAAGGCTCAAACTGCTTGATCGTTAAGCTCTATAGAATAGGTATGTTATAATATCATTTGAATCATATTTTTTTTTCTCCATTTGACTATAAATATATAATTTGTATATATTTGAATCATAATTTTGGGTTTCATTTCAATATGAATACACAGGTTGCACATGTGGCAAATACATTCCATTTGAGACTTAATTTTTGATAATTGAGGGTAATGGGGATCGCTACTAAGCACATATGCCATCTTTGTTACTTTATCGTCACTTTTGGAAGGACCTTTCAGAGTGGTTTTGCAAGGAAATTAGAGCAATGAACTCAATTTTTTTTGGAAAGTAGTAAATGTCAGAAGTTTAGAAAAAAACAAATCTTAAATGCAACATTTATTGTTTTCTAGGAGAAATGTTGATTGCTAGTTTTTAATTTTTATTGATTTCATAATAAACCTAAAAAAATATAGGTGATCCTGTTGAAACAACCCATTGGAGTTAATTCAGTTTTTATAGGGGCTGGAACTGACCCATATGAAGTGATTACAAGTGCAGTAAAGTAAATGCCCAAACTATTATCTTTTATTTCTTCTATTTCTTTATGTCTTGTATTATATATCAGCACGATAAAAATAATTATGTATATTGTAGGTCTATGGAGAGACATTCTCAAATGTTTTCTCATCGTGAGAAAAAAGGGTAATTTTGTTTGAAATGTTTTGGTTCTTTCAGAAGGATGCTTGAATAAATCAGTTTTTACATTTTTTGTGAGTGCATTAGTAGCTTACAGGTTTTTAATTAGAAATGAAGTATATTTGTGTGTTTTTTATTACTCTATTATTTCATTCATCTTTTCTTCTCTGTAATCTTATTCTTCAAATGTTTGGCTTATAGTTCTCTGACACGTTAAACTAGTTTGGGTGGTGCAAATGGGATGCTTTATATAAACATTACAATTGAGGGTGTAAAATAAGGCCTAAAAAGGTACATTATCTGTCAAACCTATCATGCTACACATTTCTATCTCACTTTCTCAAGTATTGTGTAATTCTCAAGTTATTATCTACAATTATAATATATTGTCAATGATCAACATTCTATAACAGCTCTTCCAAATTCCCTTTGTTTATAGATTGATAATGTTTCTTTTGTCATGACAACCTGGAGAAAGGAGGTACACCTCCAAGGTTTCTTCTAATTGATGATGACTAAAAATCAATTGATATGGATTAGAATGTCAAACCTAATGAATTTGTACATTCAATGAAGTAAGTATCACCATTTTTTAGAACTTTGAAGGTGAACTTAATTAATTGAAATCTAAGGATTTTGTTTTCTATTAATTCAGTTTTGCAAATCATCTGACAAATATCAAGGAAAATTATAAGTTCCACAAGGAAGGAAATATGGGGGAAATACAAGATGATCCTACTTTAGGCCTTCAACACATTGTTTCAAAAGAAAAAGGGAATCACAATTTGAAGTAATATTTTGACCATGGTTTTAAGTTTTTAACAGTAATACACCTTGTTGATTCTGTAATTATCCATGAGTAAACTTTGAATTAAAATGGTGGATATGTGTATCTATTAAAACATCTTATGTTTGTCTTAATTGGCTAGGTATGTTTATGTTTGGCATCCTCTTGCTAGGATGGAGCATTACAATTCAAAGTTTTCCTTTCCTATTCAATCTTATGGTGCTAGTCAGAACCAGCCTAAAATAGCATAAAAATGAATGGATTGGGTTTAGTTAATCCAATAAATGTCTTCCATTTTTATAAAAATCTTCACTTGCATCTAGAAAATGTCAGCATTAATGGTGTCAAAGTAGATGTCTAAAATATTATCGAGACATTAGGTGCAGGTCATGGTGGTCGTGTAAAGTTGGCAAGTCAATACCATCAAGAATTGGAGGCATCATTACTTGTATGAGTCATAATATTGATGGCCTTTACAAGTAATATAATAGAATATGACTATATTTTTCTTGGATAAATTAGTGAGGTTGATTCTTGAACCATTTTGAACTTCTATATTAACTTGTATCTCATTATTTATACTAATTTTATAGCTTAGAGAAAACAACAGTTATACGAGCGTTTGATGACTTCTGGCCAAGGGACCATGCATCACATATAATTCATATTGCCACTTTTTCTTACAATAGTATTTTCTTTGGATAATTTATGCAACCATATTTAGATATGCTTCATTTAAATATGCTATTGGAATTTTACTTTTAATACATTAAACTCTCATTTTATACTTCAAAAGAAGGCAAAGTAGCTTATGGGAATTTTAGCTGGCCGAGTCTACATCTAATGGCCAAATACCATGTTGTTGAACGAGTTGTTGTGGGATGCTCAATATATGTCAAGTAACTTATTGATTTCCCTTTGTGAACAATTGGGTAAGAAATTTACTTTACACATTTTGTGTAACTCATGGGACATTGGTAGGATATAGGATGTCAAATAAGAGTTTTTCTTATGGCCCCATTTGTTTGGGGAATTGGAATTTGACTCAAAACCTTATTATCACAATAATCAGGTTTTGAAATCCTGGTTTTGGATCTTGGGGAATTGGAATTTGCCTCAAAACCTTATTATCACAAAACCAGGATATGATTACTAATTCCACCTATTCAGTGGGAAGATGATGCCACTCATTTTGGTGTCTAAACCCGGTTTTGCTTGATGAATCCGGAATTGCAATTTAGAGAAACAAACGTCAGATTCGAAAAAATGGGAAGTGTCACTCCCAATTCCGCCCCAATTCTATGAAACAAATGGGGCCTATATGCTTTGGTTATCTCCTCTGTTTATACACAATTTTATCTTTTAGCTATTTTTCAAATTTGATTAATGACCATCTTTGTTTTCTATTGATAGCAACAAACCTGGCCACCATGACTTTGATTTGTTAAGGAAACTTGTTCTTTCATATGGATTAGTTTTGCAAGCACAACTTCGCGAAAGGCCTACAAAATATTGCTTGTTTGCATATCCAACCCGTGATGGGAAGAAGTGAGTCTAAATTTGATTTATCTCTTTTATCAAGTTGATTTTTTCCCTAACCATATACAAGAAATTCGTAGATCTGATCAGTCAATTCTTATGTTCTTGTGACTAGGTGGCTCTGAGTAACTATAGTTTGCATATTCTCTAGTACATTCAAATTTAATGTTTTCTTTTGCATGTGGTTTCCTTGAAGTTTACTTAAAATCTGGAATTTGAACAAGCACGCTGGAGTTCTTGGTGTCTTTAATTGTCAAGCTGTTGGGTGGTGTAGGGTTGACAAAAAGAATTTGATTCATAACTTTGACCCCAATGCTATTACATCCAGCATCCATCCAAATGATGTGGATTATTTTCCAAAGATTACATATGGAAATTGGAATGGTGAATCTGTCATATATTCCCACAAAGGAGGATGGATATCCATTTGAAAAAAAATATTACTTTCGCCCAAATTTGTTAACTTTTTGTTAGATCCTATATCAAGCTCAAATATACATTATTGACCTGTTGTAGGAGATCTTGTTGCCCTCCCAGAGGATCTTCTTAATGACAAGAACAAAATAGAACATTTGAAATTTGAATCTTAATACGATAATAATGATTTATTATTATTTTATGATATTTCCTAATTTTGTGCCTTTATTATCTAAGTTTTTCTTTTTTGATTCAACTAGAGTGTGTGTTTTTTGTTTTATCTTTGTTTAAAAATGTAACATGTTATTCTTTTTGTTTCTACACCTGTAAGCTATTTTTTTGAAGTTTTTTCTTTGTGTTTTTAGCTTATGAGCTATTGTTATTCATGCATAGTTCTTTGTATGGGTTGACCAAAAAAAAGTTGTCTATTTTTAACATCACCCATTTGAATACCACATTCAATTATTTATCACGTATCATTAGAATGCTGCAAAATCTTGATAAAAAATATCATCATAAATTCAAAAGCGCTCTCTTACGATAGGATATTTTCATGACAATATTCATCCATGCTTTGTATAAAAAAATCAAAAGTAAATTGATATCTTTCTTTTATAAATGTGAAATACGATATACTGTTTTCTTCAATAGATACAACCACTTCTTGGATAATTTATCCAAATAAACTCAGTGTGCTTTGTCTTTCTGCTTTTCATATAATATAGATACTATAAACTTTATTACACAGTTCTTCCAAAATGTCTAAGATTTGTGCCTATTTGTTGTTCATTGTTGTTTCTTCTTGTTTAAGTTTTAGAGCTTATTTAACAAAAAAAAATTTAAATTTATGAACGCCTCTTATGATTTTAAAATGTTTTTTTGTATATATTTTTATTTATGAATACTTTTTATTTAGCTTTCTATTAGTTTGAATTCTAGGCATGGGATTGGATTTAACGGGTTATTAATTATTAATAATTATTTTCTAACAAATCAGATAGAAGATTTTTTTCTATTAAAAAAATATTAATGTTAATTCAAATATAGATACAAATATTTTAAGAAAACATGTTTTAAAATTTATTTCTTTACAATTTTATAGCCCTAGATATTCTAAGTGATAGGGGTGATTATTGCACTTGCATCTACCAATGAAATTTGTGTAGCTTGGACCAAAAAATATTTCTAGAGCTTTGTATTCAATCCGTATAGATCAGTTTCATTAAATGATTAATTTTAGTGGTTCCACAAAATATGTCGTTAGATTGAAGAAAGGTTTCTCAATTAAAATGACACCTAATTCAAAGACATAATTGTTTGAATTATAAAGTCACTATCTTAGTGAGAAGCATTCATTCCTTCCATTTAACTTTTGTAGTGAAAAGGTAATAAATACTTAAATTCCAAGCTACATTAAGAGTTCAACTAGAAATACTTCTCCTTACATATTACTTTCTCCATTATAGTTATTCCTTTTAATGTTGAGGTTAAATAAATGTGTGATATATAATGATATTTTTATAAATACGCGAGGTTAAATAAATGTCTGACATATAATGATATATTTATAAATATATAGATGAGACAAAATTATTGAAGGAAATGATTAGGTCTTCAATTTTCCCACTTGTTTGACTATTATTAATTTCATATTTACAAATTCCTATTGATTAGCTTGATCTCTACATGATAAATTTATAATATTCTATTGTTAAGATTGATTTCTAAAGCAGCCATGAAAAATATAAAATAGATTCCCATCGATGATATGAGCTTCATAGACCCAAAACATAGAAAGGGAGATGGAAATAAAACTCCAAGTACAATGCTAGCCTAAACAACCAGGATCAATGATATAGATACATGATCCCATTGCCAATAAAGATCAGCCTAGCCGCTACTTCATCTAGAAAAAGTTTCTCATTTGACTGATAAAAAGCCTTAAATTTGGCTAGATTGTACTCCTTACTGATGCCTGCCTTGTAGAGCACCAAGGCCTTCTGCATGATCTTTTTCTTTCCTTCTATCTCAAGACAGAAATTCCTGAGCAAGCCTCCATTAGATATCTTAGATTCAATGTGATCCATCATTGAGACAATATCCATGTATACCTCGACTGATACCATCCTGTGCACCATTCCAACAACCGTCAATGTGTGGCCTAGGAATTGAAAAATGGGCTGAAAGAGATCCACAACTAGCCTCCCATCATGGACATGGCCACTTGACCAGTATTCAACCTCCAGGATTACTATCATGGTCACCTTCTCCTACTTGTTGGCCTATTTGAAAATGTGATGGATCTTCTCTTCTGGTGACTCCACTAGCGCCTTCTCTTTCTTGCAGTGACAATTTATTATGAAGATATTAGCCATATTGCTTCTGTTGTGTAAGTAAATTGTGTGGGCCTTATAAAAGGCATAAAATGTCCCACCTCTATGCCAGCACTGCATAATATCTCTAAGACGGATATGAATGACTATAAAAAGTAAAATTATGGGCCATGTGACTAGTACTATGTCATTATTCACTCTGCCCGACTGCCATCTCCCTCTATCATAGCCGTCAAAACTTGCCAATATTATCCAACCCCTATTTTATGGGAGAGATGCAAAGTCAGTCAAAATGATATCCTGCAATCCTTTTGGGATCTTCTCTTCCTGTTTGAACTCTATATTAGATTTAGTTTTAATCCCCATGTTAGCCAAGTAGTCTAGTGATCTATTTCCTTCCTGGAAGACGTGTTGAATGCAAAAGTTAGTCAAAGAATGCACCAATTTGGCCCTGCTATGCCAATCGACTTCAATTCCTATATTTGTAGCTTTTTAGATCATTAACATAAGCATTACATGTCTTTGTTCAAATTTTATTCTAACACTATATTATATATTATTCTAATTGAGATTTTTAATTGGGAAAAATTGTAAAAGTGTTATCTGTATTTAATCTTCCAATTACTAATAGATTAAGCATATTATTACTATGCTTAATGTTCCATTTAAATGCATTTAACACAAAAAACAAATTTACAAAACTGAACCAATGGCATGTTTACAACAAATTTCTAATAGAACTCCCAACAATTCTTAAACATACTCTATATGATATGATGAATTCTTAAACAATTAAGGTTGGAGTAGACATAGTTATCACACAAATTTTTGTGTGGTACAAGAAAGATTTGGCTAGGTCAAATCTTCCTTCATGCTAGCAGTCTACAAAATTAGACCTTTATTAATAATTCATCATATGAAATAAAGTATGTTTAAGAATTGTTGGGACTAGTCATTTGGCATGTATTAAACATAACAAAATTGTCAACATATTATTATCATTCTATTTCTTTGTTGTAAACATGCCATTGGTTCAGATTTGTAATTTTTTTTTTTTTTATTTGTGTCAAATGCATTTTTCCAATCCAATTGTTAAACAAGAGAGTAGTAGCAGTGAGGAGGGGTCTTCTTCTGAGTAGATTGATGAAGATCGTGCACCTCAAAAACCAATTCATAAGGTACCAATCATGTTTTCTATTCGCTTATATTTTTGGATTGGTAAATCTCCTTAGTTTCATGTCCTTTCTTTTGATTACTATGGATGAGATATATATCTTACATTTAACATTTAACTTGTTTACATTTTAGAACATGTAGTGTGTTTCCTGAGGATTTTACCAAATCAACTTTTAACATAAACTGAAAACACCAAACTGATTTCTTGTCCTTTCAACTTGACAAAATATTTGCATTTGACCAATAACTGCAAGCAACTAAATGATAAATCCACATACCTGTATCTTTGTAAAATACCTGGAACATCAAAAATATGGCTAAGTGGCTGCCGCCATGATTTTTATCTACTAAATATGGGAAAAAAAGAACCAAAAAAAATTATGTTTTGTTGTAGAACCAAGAATATTATTGTATCTTTCATTTCTTTTATCCATTCATATTTTTCGCCTTCTCTTATATTGGATATTGTATAGTGTACGTAAAGGCAAGGCGGTGATTATTCTCAATGATCAATAGGTATAAGTATTCTAGGCCTTACCCAGTAGCTAGGAGTAAAGATAACAGAGCTCAAGAGACCATCATAGTTGGTCTCTTTCTTCAGTCCATATTACTGACAATAATATGGACCGAAGAAAGAGACCAACTACGATGGTCTCTTGAGCTCTGCTATCTTTAATGTGCATATCCGTAACTTTTTTGACACATATGGAAACGCTTTCGACAGTGGTGCTATACCTACAACGGGACACTCCATCGAAACTTTATTACATATTGTTGCTATTTTGATAGATATAATGTTGGAAAGAAATGATTTTTGATAGATTATTGCGATAGGAATTCTATACCACTGATGGGTTTACCTATTGAACAATCATTGCAGTTTTGTCGCTCATTCGACATATACAATGTCAGAGATAAATGATTTTCAACAGATAAGTGCGTCAGGCTTGCTATATCTCTGATGGGATTTCCTGTCAGAAAATTGTTGCATATGCATCGTTGTTCACACAGTAAAATCTAATGGGATAGCCACATGGTTTTTCAGAGTTCTGATAGTTCTACCATAAGAAAATTGATAACAAAGCTGGTATTCATGTGCTAGTTTCTGACAGAATATGATGTCGACAGACTGACGGTGACCACTTTCATCACAATTTGCAACGGAAAAACACTAGCAGATACATATGTCAAAATTTTGACAACTAGGCATTGCAAATCTAACAAATGGCCGTTAGAATTTGGCCTCAAATGTACTAGTGTCACCATCATATACATCTTTTATTTTTAATTTTTTAGAATTTGATACTTCCACAACGTGGTTTTAACCATTAGTTCTTTTCTTCTTTTTATTTTTCAATTTGTGAATAGGAAACTTGATATCCTCCTTTGAAATGTTCACGCTCCTTACATTGGTGGAAGAAGGATAAGTTTCACAAGCATTTAGATAATAGGCCAAAGTGTAGTCATTGGGAAAGTTCATGATAGAATTAGGGCCTGAATTGGTCTAATCAATCAGGTCAAGGTTTACCAAGGATAATGACTCAGATTTTGGTTAGGACAACATTGCGTCAGCATCAAGACTATTAACTAACAAGACATGTTCCATTAAGTTAGCTTCTATAACATTTAGATCATTAAGATTCAAATCATCATTATTAGGTTTGTTGTTTGTAATATGCGGACCTAACTCTAGCAACTCATTAATTGATCTTTCTTCTTCTTCTCTCATCAGATTCAAAATCATAACTTGTATCCTTTGAATGTCCTCTAGACCTAGTAAAGCACTAGTGTTTCCGTCAACAATCCTAGGTAGTGGTATCTCATCTGATTCTAGAACAAGAACATTATTATGGGAAGTGTTAGAACTCTCTCCTCTTTCCAATAGAGATGGAAATTTATGAATCAAATCCACCTCAAATTCCATGGTAGCATCAGACATGTTATCCCACTCATAATCATGTGAGTCTATTATTTCATTATCAGATCTGTTTAGAAACTCAACAATAGTTACCTAATTTACCCTATTAACCATTTGTAGATCAAAGTGTGGTAAATCGAGGATATGTGAAATTGTGACCAATTTCCCCCAGTTAGGATGTACATCTTGTTGTTGGGGTATTTCTTCATGAGTTTCTTCTATCTCTTGGACTTCTGGAGAGTCTTCTATTGTTTCCTCCACTTCTTGAATATCAACTTGTGACAATAAAGGAACATGATGCTCTTGTTGTGCTAAAAAGGTAGGTACATATCTTTCTTCTTGACATTTGCGATACTCAATACCAATGTGTAATAATATTTTATAGGTTCATGGTTCAAGTGTTGTTTCTTCTTCTTCATCATCACTTCCTTCATCAAAGATTGGACCATCTCTTGAAGTAGGGTTTTTTGAATTGTTATTGAAACCTAATCTTGTTTTGTCTTTGGTGTTCCTGAATTCCATGTGTATAGGTTCAATGAATCCTTTTCCTTTATCACCTAAAGGTCGCTTCCCTTTGTATCCCATTTGTTTGAGAAGGTCATATCCTTTACCATACTTTTCTTGGGATATCTCCACATGTTTTACCTCATTTTCTCTTTGTTCTCCTTTATAGCGCCAAGCTAAGACTTCTTTATCTTCTTTTTCATCATCTTGAGAAGTAAAGGCTCTAACCATACCAGTTGGTTTGTGAATGTCTTCCTCTTTTGATGCAGAAGGTGTGAAATATGAGGAAGGTTTCCCATAAGATCTTGGAGACACATGAATGTTAGCCAGTGATGAAATCATGTCTAGTTTGTATTCCCCCATACTAGTTTCTTCAAGTTTTATTGTATTTCCAAAGCTTCTCATCACCATTTCTGTAGAAGTTTCAGGTATGGATTCTTTTGGGACTTCCTTATTGTGAGGAACCATACTGTCTTCTTTAACATTGTTGCAAGTGGAGCTTGAATATGCAATAATCATAACCTCCACCCCATTATGTGGGAATTTGATGCATTGGTGGTAAGTAGATGGCACTGCTTGCATTTCATGTATCCAAGGTCTCCTTAGTAATATGTTATAGGCTAATGGTTGATCGAGAGCTTGAAAAATCACATTGCGTTCAATTGGTCCTATTATGATTGGTAAACAAATGTGCCCTTTGGATGCTCTTTCTTCTTCATTGTATGCCTTGATAGTTATCTTCTTGAATCAATGGTTTTTTATGAAAGACCCAATTTCTTGATTAGACTAAGAGTACATATGTTCAACACTGCACCTCCATCTATCAATACACGTCTGACATGGGATTTGTGAATCAAGACTTCAATGTGAAGGGGTTGGTTATGTGGATGAGTTAAGGACTTGTTATCTTCTTCTAAAAAGTAGAGGTAATGTGGAGCTAAAATGTGATTTACAATTGCCTAGAAGTTTTCTACATTAATGCCTTTTGGAACATTTGCAGAATGTAGGGCTTGTTCAAGAACTTCCCTATGCACTGAAGAGATCTTTAGTAAATCAAATATAGAAATTTGAGCTGAGGTCCTTTGCAATTGGTCTACCAAGTTATAGTTTGCAGATGATATAATAATTGTTTGTCTTGTTTTTGCTAGTTTATGAATTGTGACAATAGGTACTTTAGAGGATGTCACTTGCTTAGATGAGGAGTTAGATCCTTTGATCGTGATTTGTGCTTGGCTTCGAGTCACCATGTTTGATTGTGTTGATTTTTCTTTGGCACCTTTAATAGTGATCACATTGATTGACTCACTTTTAATGTCCAACATGTTGATCACATTATCATTATTAGAGTAGGTGTAATTCACTTCATTTACTTTTCCTTTAGAAGCTTCACCTTTTTCATAGTTAGGGAATGGTTTGTTAAATGTCATGTGATCTTCTTTAGTGGTATGTACTTCCAATTGGATTTTTCCTCCCTCAATGAGGTCTTGTATAACATGTTTGAGTTTAACATAGTCATTAGTCTTATGTCCTTTATTCTTATGAAAGACACAATAGGCATTGTCATTCCACCATCTTGGTTTAAATTTCGGTTCCCATAGTTTTGAATCTGATATTATGAGGACTTTGCTAACCAAGATTTTCTTCAAAACTGTCTCAAGAGGTTCTCCCAATGGAGTAAATGTTCTTTGACATCTCGAAGTCCATAGTTTACTCTTTTTGTTCTCATTGTTTGGTCTTGGTATTGCAGTTGTTACCTTAGCTTCTTTGTTTGCTTGTAAGTTGTTCATTAGATTGAACACTGCTATTTTAGGATTTGCATTGGATGCTTCTGATGAAATTAAGTTTTTCCATTAGTACACTTAGTGAAAAACATTGATAAAGGTCATCGGTACAAGCATAACCGATGGACAACAAGCATACCCAACAGAACAAAAATTCATGAGAAAATGCTAAGTATGGAATTTCTTGACGAACATTGACAAGTGTTGTACCAACAAAGTAAACAGGACATCACCGATGGGTCAATGAAATAACACAAAGATTATAATCGATGATACAATTTTGAGAACAAAACTGAAAAAGCAGAAAAGGCATACGTGATGAACAGTTCAAGAAAGGAACACTGACGGAGAAGAAAACCAATAGACTGACAGAGTAGCCCGACCATCAGAACTGATAGTCAGTTAGAGAACCTGTAAATAGTGGATCTGACTTTTACACGTCAGATAAAGCATTGAAATTCTATTTATAGAGTTTTTGTAATGCCCAAAATTTCACGCCCAAAAACGCAACAACTTTTTTTTTTTTTTTTAAAAGAATTTTAATTATTAAATTTACAAACAAGAGGGTCTAAGGGGAATCATGACTAGAGTCAACATCCCTTAACCCTAGACGCTTAAATAGCTAGAGGATCATGGTTCAAAGTTGAAGGTAATCTGTGTTAATATTAATTCCCCTAGATTATGGTACTCCTTAATATTAGTTTTATAGAGGTCAGTATACTGGCCACATATATTGACCACATAAAAATAACATTAAGAGTCCTAAGTTTTCCCAAGAAATTTAATTAGATTTCCTTTTAATTATAACTATAATTTCAATTTAAATCTACATCATTGTTATCTCAAAATTTATAATAAATTAAGTTGATCTCCTAAGTAATGATATTTAATTAAGTTACCCCATTTTAATCTTTTAATCCCCTTTGGAATTATTTTTTTTATATATAGTTGATTTAATAACAACTTAATTAATCTATTAAATATTTCATCCACTAAAACAATATTACCCACTTTTATTAAACCAATCGAAAATTTATCCCTTATATCACTTTAAATCTTTACTAAATTATCTAGGAGTTATAAAGTAATACTAAAGTAAATACCAGTTAAATCATAACTTAATCACTTAAAAAAAAAAGGTTAACTTTTAAATGAAGGAGTCAAAGGATAAATAAATTTTAACATTTAGAGGGAGGAAAAAGTTTTCCCCCTCTTTCCATTCTAATTTTGAATCCTCTAACCCTAATTTCGAAATTAGGGTTAGGGCAGATTTTAATGTTGACAAACTCTTTTTTTTTTTGTTTATTGTCCTTCCTCTTCCCTCTACTGCTTTCATACCCTAACTAGATAGTCTTTATTCTTCTTTTCTTTTTGGTTTTGCAGGTCTGAGATCTCCAATGGAGATCCTTAAATGGATGAGAAATACATATATATTTACATATATATATATATATGTATATCTGCTTGACGCGATATATATATATATTTCTATGTACACTGCAGATTTTACTGTGTTTTAATTCAATGTGACGGCGCGTTTTAAAAGGAAGCGGAGTGTTTTTTTTTGAAGCGGCGGTTTAAAGTATGACAGTGGCCGCGTGGTATAAGGGGGGAGACAGGCCGTGGGTGGCACTGCCCCCCCGCCGCCCACCACAGCGGCGGCTATTGCCACCGACTGTGGTGGCAGCAGCGGTGGCCGCGCCACCACGCTGCCCCCACTACAGTATAAAGGGTCCGCGGGGTGTGGGGGTTGGGGTGCGGCTTCGGCCGCCCCTCCCGCCCCTTAATGCATAATAATTTTTTTTTTTTTTTTGTTTATTTGTTACGATTTAAAAAGAAGGAAACCGCAGACACC
>MU226284.1:1978754-1996778 GCA_018584345.1 Thuja plicata
ACAAAACCTGTAACAAGCTACTCATAAGGTCCAAAAGACGGCATGCATAAACCATAATGTCAATACTCAAAATATCATCCTGATGAGTCAAGTGTCAAAATGAAAGTCAAACTAGGACAGGTCAGGGAAGGACCTCACATATAGTCAATTAAGAATTAATTAAAAAAATATAATCAATTAAAAATATATATATATATTCTAACCAATATTTGATGTATTAGGTACCTTCCCCAAGAAGGATTTAGAAAAATTCATTTATTTACTTCAAAATAGGGTGGTCGTACACATGTGGGGTATGGTCCTGAAACAGGCATTTTGAAAAAGAGGTTTTTAAACATACCTACTAAAATAAATTTTCTACCATGTGGGTATTCAAATAAGTTACATATTTGAACAATAGACTCCAAGCACTACATTTTTTATGCATAGATTCTTTTAAGATTCAATCTCTAAGTGCCTCAAATTTAGATATCAATCGACAGATAATTTGAAAAACAAGGAAAACACTTCTACTTTTTGCCCAAATGTGGGACTCAAATTCTTGCAGCCACCCAGTTTCTTTCCAAATTTTTCACAAAAAAGTCTCTGAGAGCAACCTGCAAGCAAATGATAGGATGTTCAAAACATAGAAACAAGCATGGTTGGAAGATTAGTGGTTAGACTTTTAAATTTGCAATTCAAGCAACGAAATGTGATCGCCTTTACAAGATGCAATCCTAGAATTCCTGGATGTGATTAACTTTTCTGAATGCGAGCCTTTACACTAAATGAGATACATGAATTACCTAATGCAAGTTTTCCCTAGATGTGATTCAGGATATACTGGATGCAATGACAGAAATTTGGGATGCGATGAGCTTTCCTGAATGTGATGATTTTTCCTGAATGTGAGCTTTGGAAACTAAATGCGATTGTGAACCTAAAATTAGAGAACACAAATTAGCAAAAATGAAGTTAGAAAAGAGGATAAATCTGAGGATTTGCCTCATGGTGGGCGCCAAAAATGTGTGTGTATTTTTTGGACCTATAAGCTGCAACACAACACTTCACTATGTCATTAAATTAGTGAGAAAAACATGAAATAATAAGGGAAAGGCACATAGATATCACTAAAATCAACATATCACTCCCTATCTAAGAAGAGTATTAAACATGCTATAATTTTCCATCAGATTATGCATAAATCAGTGACACATTCACTCTTAGAATGGAAGATTTAAGAGAGAATGCAAGGTAAATGCTCAAACAAATTTCATTTTAGCTCCCAAAGAGAAATTATGTAATTACTAAGAATAATGAGCTAAAATGCATTAAGTAATTAGGAAAACATAAGATTGCAAATGAAATTCTAAAATTAGGGGCCCATTGAGCTAAAAATTCATTCCTTTTATAGATGAATTTGAGGAATGAGAGGTCAAGATTGAGTCTGTGAAGAGAGGTGGAGATTGAATCCTTGGTGATCCATGTGAGGTGATCCAAGTGATTTAACTCTCATTGGCTAATGGATTGACTTTCCATTTTGCAAGGGAGGAGCTGTAATTAGGATATTTAATTCCTTATAATTAATTACCTTAGCCATGTATTTAATTCTTTTGATTTAATTTATTTGATTTGATTTAATTGGCTAAGGCAATTAATATAAATTAGTTATAAGATCACTTTGATTTTTAGGAAATTAAATTTGATTTAGATGGATTATGCCAATTAATTGAAGAATTGTCTTGACATAATTAGGGGTATGATCACACTTAGGACAAATAGGGTGTGTGTGTGTGTGTGTGTGTGTGTGTGTGTGTGTGTGCTTGTTGGAAGGTTTCTTAGTTAGACACATCTCTTCATTTCCCTACCTCCCCGATCCTTCACGAGATTCTAATTTTAGTAATAATGGAGCATGCTAAGGCTTTGTATGCTGAGAAAAACACTATCCCAAAAATAAGAAATGAATTTAAGAAGAATGTCACGGTTCATTATGAGGATTCCTCTTTTGACTAGGAAAAATCTTTGTTTGATTATGAGGAGGTGTTTCATTTTTATAAATGAAAGAACCCTTTGACTACTACCTCAACCTATAAGAAAATTGTTCTTGCTGATGATGCGGACTCAGACTATACCACTTTGGAAGGTTTTGTACCTAACTCTTTGGACTCTAGTGTTTGTGATGAGGGAATGGTAAAGCCAAAATGTCTGCATATGCTAAAGCCAAAGGGAAAATTCCTTTTTGGGTCCCATTTAGTGGAGGTTTATAGGAATTCTTCTTACACTAAGAAATCCAAAGTGAATCCCCAAAAAGATGAGGTCCCCACTCTTCACTTGCTTGTTTCCCAACCTAAGAGTATGGGGAATGTAATATGGGTATCCATGTTGATATTCCTATTGATGTGGGGAAGAGGTCAATGGTCTAAGAGAATTCAAATATATAAAAAATTGTTAAAGATATGATGGATAGATAGAATGGTTTGTTCTTGTGGATTATTGCTGAAATTAATGAATCGAAAGATAAATTTACCCTATCTCCCTCGATCCAAATTTTGTATGTGATCATGGATAGTACCTAGGTAGTCTCAAAGGGAATCAATGACCTTAAAAAGAAGACCATGAGCTTTGCATCTACAAGTTTGAGGATTCCATGAATGGGATTCAAGATAAGTTGAGAGCAGTTATTGTTGTGAGTAAATTGTCCATGGACAATACTACCGAGGGCCTTAAGAAAATTAATGAGAAAGTGGAATCTTTGCATGTTATCTCTAAGGGGATCTTGGCTCCCCTTCTATAGTGTCATATCAGCCAAAAAATATCAAGCTGAGGGTATAGGTGTTGCGAGAAAGGATAAAGATCTTGGAGAAGATAGAGGTGCGAACAAGAAGGAAAAAGAGATGGTCTCTTTGCCTAGACCTATGACCAGATTGTGGAGTTAAGACAACAAGATTACCTCGATTATCAAAATTGTCAATAAGGATTGTAGTATTAATGAATAAATTATTCAAAAAATGATAGTTTGTTAAAGTTTATTTAAGATCTCTGGGGTGTTTTCCCCTATTTTTATTCTTTATGTTAGTTGTTGTTTAGTGACTGGTTAGCATCTAGATCTTTTTGCTAGCTTCTTGTTTTGTGAAATAATTTTTGGTCCCTTCAAAACTAGTTTTCATTCAATAAAAAACAAACTACTTTAATTAAATACTATTTTAGTAGATCAACAAAAAATAGTGACCCTATTTAAAAAGTAAATCTAGTCATATGAATGTTAGGACTTACAAGACAAAAAACTAACATAGGAAAATAGTATTTTTCATTCATTTCGTATATTATATTTCACATTCCATTTGACCTAGACTATGCAAGTTATGATATTGAAGAAAAGTATGTATCATATAACATTTATGAAGAAAACTAAATATTTTCTTCTAGATAAGTGTTTCATCTTATCAATCTATTTTGTATAACATTGATGCTAATGATATCCCTTTTTTTATCGTATATAGATCTTGGTCTATCAATATTAAATTAGTCCACCTTAGAAGACAAATGAGACTCAAATATATCATGTGACTGTGATTCCTTTATTTTACCATTTTTCTTGAAATCATTTTTTGTATTTATTTCCTTTTTTATTTGAAGTAGTGAGATATGTAGAAAAGTCAAGTGAAGTCATAGAGTACTAAGATATCTAAGGTACTTTAGAAGATATTATTAAAAATTGAATAATCAAAGAAAATACTGGAAAGGATGGAGAGAATAAAATAAATCTTATTTCTCAACATCACATTAGGCTAACTTTAATATAAGAAATTTGATTTTGGTGAAGTAGTCTTAGAAGCTATGAAAAATCTGTAGGATTCAAATAAATAAGCTTATTCTCCACTTAGAAAGCTCAAAATGCATATTTTCCCCTAAACAATAACTCCAAATTGTTGTATGTTAAGTGAACTAAGAATATTGTTCGAGAAATTAATTATATGAAATTTGCACAAATTAAGTGCTAATGGAAGAATTGGTTTGAGTGATTTATTATCTTAGAAAGAGGTGTATATATAACTTAAAGAGAACTGCCAACTAGAATAACAAGTGCTATTAAGAATATTAGCATGAGATTTCATGCAAAATTGCACACCTAAATAATCATATCCTATCAAGATATTAAAAAACTAGTAAACTTATCTATGAGGAACATTCTAGGAAAAATATTCTAGACCCAACATACCCCTTAAGTGTATCTAGGTCAATAAAAGGAAATTTAGGTCCTGACAACTAGGCCTAGGATCAAGTACCCAATTAAAAGATATGGAAAAAGAGAAAGCCCATAGGGATAAAACTGCTAACTCATTAATCCAAGCTCAAAATATATAACTATCAATGAAGAACTATAGGTAATTATACATTACAATAAGATGAATATTAGATTCATAGAAACAACTGCATGAGTAGTGTTGATAATATGGTAGGGAACAACTAACAGGGGGGTTGAATTAGTTGTTTCCAAAACTTCAAACTTCAAGCCTTTATTCCTTAAAACCCTTAATATCAAACATTCTAAATTCTGATCTAATTACTTGAAAAGAAAATAAGAATGTATCCACAAATCAAAATCACATCGACACAACTATAAAACTACTACAATGTATGGGGAATGCAAATGCATTAAGGATCACTACCTAGAGTTCGCTATTGAAATAAAAATCCTTGGGCTCCAACCCTGAGGAAGGCTCACTGCCTTACAATTTGATCACTATAATGATATGAGATTTTGTGAACTAGGAAATGACATCCACCTTATGTCTGATACAACTCCAATGTAGCACAATGAAAATCTCTATTCAACCCCTTGTTGAAACACTTTTGATCACCACTGAATTAGGCTCTTCCTCCACTAGCCACCTCTAGCATTCGCATCCATGATCTATACTTTGAAGTTTCCCTAATTCATCATCTTATACCAAGAACTAGGTTGGAAAAAACTTAATTCACCATCTCTTCAAATCAACGCGCAAAATATCTTATCTCAAATTCATCTCTGACTATCAAATCATAGCCACGAACTATATCAATCACCTCAAGATCATAAATATATCAGATTTCATGATTTAGCACTTTCATAAAAGGATTTACCAACCAAGTCAACCAAGACTATGAATAATAATAAAAATATTACTGTTTATCGAAAACTCCCACCAATCTCATCCTTCTGATCCTGTATATTGCCAACTCATAAAGAACATACTTCAAGAATATCCTATAGCATCATGATAAACATTCAAATAATCAAATCCACCACAACCATTGGATTTACGAGCTCTTTTTCACTAAACCTAAAGAACACTATCAATAAGTCTTTGAAACAATAAAAATATGCCATGTGGACCTTTGAAGTAGAAACCCTCTGAGTTAAAGACACCTAATTATGTCCCCAAAATGCTTCTAGAATCACTCCATGAAATTCTAACTTTAAATTGTGCACACGTAACCTCTTCCTATCTTCGAGTCAATACTATCTGTCACCCAGTCTGCCAATCACCAATTTTGACCTTGAATCATGCACAAATATTCATGATATCCTCTGAAACTTGGACTGAACTAAGTACTGTCCTTCTTCAATAATCTCCCACATGCGTGACTTCTTATCAACAATATCTGAGTCTCACTAGACCTCTCAACATCCTATTCCACTAGTTAACTTGCAACAATTAAGTTAACAACAAAAAAATAGATCCTCTGATCAATTCCTTTGGTTCCTCTAATTTATCTAATATGTTAACATAAATAAAAACACATCCAGTCATGCCAATATGCCAACAAGTACCTCTAGGATACTCTTGAATGCTCAAAATTGGTACATACTTTGCACTAATCAATTGGACATAGTTGAATTTATAGGCACTTGGTCTCTCAAGAAAAACTCAATTATGTAAAGATAGGAAGATTTCTTTCCAGTACACCAAACTAAATAAACATTACGAGACCCTTCTAGTGGGATAATGTTATAAATTCAGAAGAACCAAAAACTCTTGTTTGCTACTAGTTGAAGGAATTGCGTGGAACTTGGTAGTTAATTGACAATGTTTTACTAAGTTTTCTTATTTATGAAGCTTACTAAATGAAACCTAAATTAGATGGTTATGTATGAGGCTCCATGTCATCAAATTTATTGAAGTTTGTTATTTATAATACCCAAAATTCCCTTTGATGTATTTTTTTCATGTTGTGTCTAATTAGCATGTTCAATTTTTTTATGTATAAAAGAAAAATAGTGAGCATGCAAAATTGAGTGAAAACATGCAACAAATCATGCTAAATTTTATCATTTACAAATTTCTCCATGTATTTTTTATTAAATAGAAAATTACTTATAATTAATCCTTTGATCTTTTCGACTCAATTTTCATATAATGCAAATATGCCAAAAGAGAAGCATCAACCCACAAGAAGAGAGAAATTCTTCACTATAAAAATAAAAGCATTCTATGAAATAAAATCAAGGTTTGCACTAGCCCTCCAAGATCCTACAACATCGGTTTACCATATTAAAAGACAACAATTTTTTATGCTAAAAGGGAAAAAAAATAGAAATAGAAGCCAAATCGCCTAATTACAACTTGTTATCATTGGTATTTTTTATAATGTTAAGTTTGAATTACAAATTGCCTCTTTTCTAGTTAAAAGTCACTTTGAACACCCCTAACAATTCTCACGAAGGCATGTAGCCAATGTAGAAAGTGTTATGCCAATAGAAAATGACCAAAGTCAGACCATAAAAAGTAAATTTTGAACTTTTAGGGACAACACAAAGAAAGTGGCGGCACAATATTTTTAAAGTAAACTGTGAACGGTGAAAGAAAATTATGCCTTCCAAAAATGGATCTTAACCTAGAGTTAAAATCACCAATTGTATTATAAAATTATATAAAAAATGAAATGGTGCTTTTTCTTCACACAATATAATAACGAAATTAATTTTTTGAATCTACTCTACCTTGAATAAATTTAGCTACATCATATGTTTAACAAAACTTGACTTTTAGTTTATTTTTTTTGAATTCATTTATGTTGATAACTTGGATTGAGGTGTGACACAAATTTAAACTTTTACCTCATGGATTCTCCATATGAATGACCATCATACATAATAAGCCAATATTTCTCACACTTGATTAGAGGTTATTAATCATCTTTAATTGAAAAAATATAATTCTTCTTACATTATAGCTAAATAATACTCATTGATTGTCATAGTTTAGAGAAACATATGATATCATTTGGCTACTTTTAATATCTATGAGAATCACCATGCTTCTATTCATCACAACTTGTACTCCAACAAATCTATAATACACATACGCTATCATACCTATTCTAGTAAGTAACTTGGACAATTATCTTGTTTTGAGTTCTCTATATAACTCATTATTGGTAATATAAATACACTAGACTTAGACAAGTCTCCAACCTAAATTACATCTAAAACTTAACATGTCATTAAAGTCCAATGAAACAAAGTTAATACTTATTTATTAGTCTATAAAAATTCCTCAAACATGTAACTTTATCAAATGAACACCAACTTATCTCACCAAGAACATTGTAAAATAGATAGATGCACTTAAATTTGAATAAATACATGTACATAGTCATTTAATTCATATTTTTGCATGTATGTTAATATGATGATAGAATGGTTGCGTTTGGAGTAAAATATCTGAAATGTCAATGCAATGAAATATATTATTTCATTGACCTTAGTCCATGGACCAACTCACACAATGTTACATCTTAGTTTTCAAATTTTATAATTCTATAAGCCTTAAAGATAACATCAAGAAATAGTCTGGATAGTGTTGTCATCAAATTATTGGTGATAATGTCTAACTCACAAAAACTCAATCAAAGATCAATTTTGGTTGGTGTATATGCCTATTTTATTAAAAAAGGCAAAAAATATTGTTCTATTGAATATAATGAAGCTATTAATCTCAATCAATTATTCTAAACCTCCAAATTAAAAAAAAAGACAGAAAAATTAATTTTCCGATGAAATGAAATGAGGAAGAAAACATTGTGGTAGAAAATTAGAGGTAAATTATTAAATTTTTCAATTATAAAGATGTTTTCCTATGGATGAAATATATTATTGTTTACGTAGAAGATAGAATATGATTGCTCTAATGAGATAAACAGGAATTAAATTTTACCAACGAATTATCTCTGTTGTGTTAGGTGCATATTGTGATGCAATGGCTCTACTTTCCACTTCATTGGATTGTTCATATGCTTCAATGCCTGTTAACAAAGTTTGCATCTAATTATAACCAATTCACTTCATGAAAGATGTGGCAATCCAAAAGTCTGGAATGAAAGACAATGGCATGATTAGAATTTCATTTCACATATCTATCATCCAACTTTAGTCCCAACAATTGTAATGGGGATGCCAATGGTCAATTACAATAATGATCTTACACAAGCAGACAGTAAAGTGTATCTATCTTCAATAGTTAACAACATGATTTTATCTTGTTTGGAGGTGTGTTTCAGAAGGTAAGCCTGCACTCGCCGGCCATCCTCACTCACTGGTGTAAGAACAAGTGTAAAAACTAGAGAACTCATGTGGGCCATTGTGAAGAGCTGTTAACCACACAGACTATGGACAGAACGTCGAACCACATTTTCCTTATTTATAAAACAATGACAGTTTACTTGCTGGAATCTTCTCTCCCCCGAGGTAAAAAGTATCTGCTAACAACCCTTGAGGACAAAATGTAATGATGGAAACAAAAGAATTTTTGCCCATCCACTATGAATATCTATGGAGAAGGATGTCCAATATCCCTAATAATAATATAATGTTATGCCGCTGACTTGATTGTATGCAACAGACTATTCGTTGGAGGAATGTTGTGGTTTCCTTGAACTGTTATCTGAGTACGTCACAAATGATCTCACTCGAGGCATTTCAAAGCTCACCAAACCCCACCCAAATTCATAAATTTCACATATAAATATTTCATCTCAGTTCATCCAGCTGTTAAAGTGGGTACTTGAGTTTTCATGTGAGCGTCCTATACTCCAAGAGTAGGAATTTCTTTGTTTCTTGCTCGTACAATCCAACCGTGGATATGGGAGATGTATGTTTTCATCACCATTTCTCTGAACAAAAGCTTCTACGGCTGCTTGTCTGGATTGTGCTTGCAGCGGCCACCGCCCTGGCACACCCATTTTTCTTCCCATTTTTCTACCCATTTAACACACACACCTTTGTTGTAAGTATTTTTCTGGTAGTTCATTCTCTAATTTTTGTTTTATAAGTTTTTTGTTTTTGGATGTATCTAGTACTGTTATATAATGAACAATTGTAATTCATTCTTCATTACTTAATAATAATGAAGCAATTCTAATTCATTCTTTGTTAATTAATCTGAGTTTTAATCATTTGATCAAATTATGTTGAAATAATTAAACAATTTATCTATGTTTCCATTTTATATGTCTCTCCCTTGTAATAATTAAACAATTTATCTATTCTTCCCTTTTATATTTCTCTCCCTTGTAATGTCTAATTTATCCAAGTTTTAAAGAATAATGTGTTTGTCTTAAATCAAACTGGGGCTGTTTTTGCATCATTGCAGATTGAATCCAAGTCAGTGGATAGGCTGTGTGGAAAGCATGATATAATCACAGTGAATGGGCAGTTTCCAGGTCCAACGCTCTTTGTCGCCAATGGAGACACTCTCATTGTCCAAGTCATTAACAAGGCTCAGTACAATGCCACAATTCACTGGTTTGTCTAACACTATGGTAAGTAAACATTTGTTATATCTCTATACTTTTCTGATCTCGATGTACGGTCGTTTCAGGCACGGAGTGCGGCAGATGCGTACAGGGTGGTCTGATGGACCCGAATATATAACACAATGTCCCATCCAGCCTGGCGAAAGTTTCACGTACAGGTTCACCGTTACCGGCCAAGAAGGCACTTTGTGGTGGCATGCACACAGTTCATGGCTCAGAGCGACTGTTTATGGAGCCTTGATTGTCTCCCCAAAATACGGCACTTCCTATCCCTTCCCCAAGCCCGCTCAAGAGATTCCCATCTTACTAGGTATATATCCGCTACAGAACTATATTCTCTATATGCATTTTTATCCATCTAGGTTTTATAGTTTTATGTCAATAAGGATTTAACGGTATGAATATTGAGTGTAATTAATTGATTCATGTTTTATGAGTAGTGGTTGACAAGAATTTATCTTATGAGAATGAATGAACACTTAACACTTATTGTATCTAGGCGATGGATACATAGGTGAAGCATTTGGCCTTCTGGGAGGTCGCCCATCCAAGTGCTACTTTAACTCAAGCACGCTTTACCATGGAATTTCCTCCAAGGTTAAGCCCACTTAGTAAATAACAAATATCGTAGCAAGCTAAATGAGTAGGAGATATTTTCCACGGCAAGTCAAATTGTGATATTGCTATTAGAATT
This sequence comes from Thuja plicata, assembly GCA_018584345.1. Classification (NCBI taxonomy): domain Eukaryota; kingdom Viridiplantae; phylum Streptophyta; class Pinopsida; order Cupressales; family Cupressaceae; genus Thuja; species Thuja plicata. Next base: position 1,989,226 of record MU226284.1, read on the forward strand.
TAATTGTGTAGCTTGTTAATCAAACTCATTGTCACATGTTTCATGAGAAGTGGTTCACAAGAACCCATCTCTCATGAGAATGAACATGGAACACTCAGCAATCATTGGATCTACGTGATGCTCACAGAGGTGAATTTCTGTGACCTCCTGGGAAGTCTCGGTGCTTCATTTCTGTGCGCATCACCTAAATCCAATGAGTAGTGGTTCACAAGAACCCATCTATCATGAGAATGAACATGGAACACTCAGCAATCATTGGATCTAGGTGATGCTCACACAGGTGAATTTGGGTGACCACCCGGAAAGTCCCAGTGCTTCATTTCTGTGAGCATCACCTAGATCCAATGAGTGCTAAGTGTTCGATTCATTCTCATGAGAGATGGGTTCTTGTGAACCTCTACTCATGAAACATGGGTCAATGAATTTGACTGAAAAGCTACACAGTTGAATCTTGATAGCAATATCACAAGCTAAAGAGCTTAACTTTGGAGGAAACTACATGGTTAAGCATGCTTGAGTTGGAGTAGTACTAGGATGTGTGAGTTCTAGGGAAGGCTCAACGCCTCACCTTTGTGAGCATCACCTAGATTCAATGAGTGCAAGAGTTCTATTTGTCAGTGAGTTTGACTTGAAAACTGCACAGTTGAATTCTTATAGCAATATCACAATAGTTTTATGCTTTTAATTTTAGTCTTCCTAATTGAATCTTGATAACAATATCACAATAATTTTATGCTTTTACTTTTACTCTTTTCCTAATTTTAGAACCTTCATAAGAAGAAAATATATAAATCAATCATCATCAATTGAGCTGATCCTTGATCAAATAATGAAGAAGCTTTTGTAAACCTTGTAAACCTCTTGAATCATAGAACAATTTGTTTGTGTTTCCATTTTATATTTCTTTCAGTTGTAACTAGATGTCTAACGGCTGTTTATGAATAGGGGAATGGTGGAACAGTAATCCTATCGATGTGATAAATGAAGCAACACGAACAGGAGGCAGCCCTAATGTCTCAGACGCTTTCACTATCAATGGACAGCCAGGAGATCTTTTTCAGTGCTCAAGTTCAGGTGCTGTAAAATTGTTAACAAACCCAGGTTTGCTGTAAATCAGTTACATGTTTTCAGTGAAATAATGAAATTCTATTGATGAATGCAGATACATTTAAGGCTCATGTAAAGACGGGGGAGACTAATCTCGTACGTGTGATTAACGCTGCACTGAGTACAGATCTGTTTGTGGGCATTGCAGACCACGAAATGACAGTAGTAGGAGTGGATGCTTCTTATACCAAACCCTACAAAACTAATGTTCTGGTGTTGGGTCCTGGCCAAACCACAGATGTACTCGTGACTTTTGACAAATCAGCAGGCAGTTATTACATTGCTGCTCGAGCCTATGCCAGCGGTCAGGGAACCCCCTTTGACAACACCACCACAACAGCCATCTTCGAATACAGCACCGGAATTTCCCCTGCCTTGCCTGGTCTTCCATTCTATAACGACACACAATCCGCCTACAAGTTTTCTTCAAGCCTGAGGAGCCTGGCCTCTCAAGACCACCCTGTTTTTGTTCCTCAGACAGTGGATGAGAGTCTTTTCTACACTGTGGGATTGGGACTGAGTGACTGCCCAGAGCAGTCATGCGTGGGTCCCAACGGAACAAGACTTGCAGCAAGTATGAACAACCACTCATTCGTACTGCCATCATCTTATTCAATTCTGCAAGCCCATCACTTCGGGATCAAAGGAGTGTTCAGCAATGGCTTCCCTGACACTCCTCCTGTGCAGTTCGATTACACTGGGCAGAACATTAGCAGGAGCCTCTGGTCTACAGTGAAGTCCACCAGTACCAAACTTCTGAAATACAACACTGCAGTGGAGGTCGTTCTTCAAGGGACAAATATCTTGGTTGGCGAAAGCCACCCAATTCATCTTCATGGGTATGACTTTTACATAGTGGGATCAGGATTCGGGAATTATAATGCAGCCACAGATCCATTGAAATTCAATCTTGTGGATCCTCCCATGCGCAACACTCTCAATCTTCCAGTCAATGGATGGGCTGCCATTCGATTTGTTGCTGACAATCCTGGTAAAGATAGATTTTTTACATTTTAATTCTTGATTTTATAATCATGCAGCATTTGAATGTGTTGTTGCATTGAATTGGTGTGCAGGAACATGGTTGATGCACTGTCATTTGGATTTGCACATAGGTTGGGGTTTAGCAATGGTTTTTATAGTGGAAAATGGAATGGATTTCGTATCGAGTCTGGAAATGCCTCCTCCAGATCTTCCTGCATGTTGAGGAAAACTCCATTCCATTGCCCACAGACGAACAGACAAAACTGTTCGCCTTCATCATTGTTTCTTAATTTACCCACTCATATCTCCCTTTCAAGTCGATTGTTTTCATTTCCGACTGTTTCCCATTTGTATTGCTGTGTCTAACACCATCCTCGGGTGTTGTTAAAACAACATTTAAATTTGAAAGGCAACATTGGTTTTTCTTATTAATTAGTACAAAGATGCTCTGCGTATTGTCAGGATTATGAATAGTAAAGAACGTCGAGAGGAGATTATTTCTCCATACTGATCATTTCAAGCTGTACAGATTTGTATTTTATATTACCAAAGTATCCACATTATTCAAAAAGCTCGTGACTCGCGATCATGCTTACAGGAATGATTAAATATCAAATCATTGACTATTATAATAAAATTGCCAAAAGGAACCGTACAAACTTGATGCAAGCTTAGACAATTTTGATTGTCATTAATTGATTCACGCACCGTCCCACTCTACATTATGAAAATGTTAGTTATAATGATGGAGCCCACGGATAAGGAAGTTGTTGCCGTGTATGATAACTCTAGAGAAACAAACCATCTTTTAAAATATGTACGTTTATTAGTTGTATAATTAATGATATTAACAATTCATATTGTCGTTTAATTGTTTTTACAATTGAGTGTATTGGAGTTTTAATATCAATATATTGGATCACATTCTATGATCTATCATTGAGATAATAAAGATTTGGAGGAGAAGAAATGGTTTGTCGCAAACCAAAACTAGCTTTAAAAAAAAAGTGGGAAGGGAGGGGGAGAAGATTGCATGCTATTCAAGAACGGAGGCTAGAAAAATGAAAAATGAAAGAAAAAAAAAACCAAAAAAATCTCAATTATAAAGATGAGAACCATGATAATTCTTACCTTTTATGATAACTCTAAAGAAATAGAAATTCTTGAACACCCCAAAACCATGTAAGGCCTACGATGGTTGCAAGTCCCAAAATGATTCTAAATCCGCAAATAGTAAAAGGTCACGTCAAGTCTAATTTCTACTACGTCAAAACTATTCACAGAAAAAGTAAAAGATCACACCAAGTGAAAAATCCTTCAAGCATTTATGAGAATCATAGAGAGAAGATATCATCTCATATAAAAAAATCTAGGTAAAACTAATGATTCAAGAGTAGATTAAGAGAGAAAACATAGATAATGAGAGTGGACTTGTAAGAAGATTTTAAAATATAACATTTTGTTGAATAAAATAAGTGAGCAAGGGCCCCAACCGGTTATAAATCTAGTAGAAACCATAAAAAATATAAGCAAAGAAGAACCAGTCACGCCAACAACAAAATAGGGAAACCAACCAAACAACAGAGTTAGACCTAAACAAGTTACATCTATTTTAAATCAAAGCTTTGACATTTCTTATCTAACAACTTAACCTGAGAAAACTTGTTAGTGTGGTGCTTCTTCTTACGTTGAACAACTCTCCAAGTAGATCCATTAGTAAAATTAGGGCAGTGTTGACCTACAAAGAAGGGAGGTTTAGCAGCATCAACAACATCATCACTACCAGTGGAAACAACAGTACTAGAAAGAACATATTGCAAACTCATCCCATTGTGCTTATTGAGAGGGTAAGGCACAAATGTATTCAATCTTTTCTTGGCTTGATTATAATAAAAAAATAATAAAATCTATCAAAATTCTTAAACATTCAAGTATCTTTTGGAACTAAGACATAGAATGTAGGCGGACCTCATGCAGGAAGGAGGGTCGAATAGGGCATTTGGGTCATTAAGTATCAAGTACAATGTCCATAGATGTTTATAGTACCCACAAACATTGAAAATGACAAGATGCTAAATGAAAAGGCTCTTATGTGAGTGAGCCCAATGGGGCATTTAGCACATTGATTTGATTCCACTTCGTTCTTTACTCTTGCACCAACCAAGCTAGATATGATATGTAAACTTTGTTAATATTTGTACTTTTTAGATTGCTTTTTTATATCAAGATTAACTTCACAACGTTCATTGGTAATATGAGGAGTAGGGAGAGTCTCATATGCTACAAGTTATTTGTAGATTTAAAAGTAGATCACTTCGTATTATAGATGATAGAACACAATTAATGAAAGGGATGTGCATTGGGATCCCATTAAAACTTTGGACTTTTAAGTCCGACTCTTAAAACTAACAATCTTTTAAAATTCTTGGTCATTCACTAGAGCATGGAATGAATATATAAAAATTTATCTTTATCAATAAATAATTTCATTCTCAATTATATATTTTTTTTCATGGTACATCAAATTAAAGGTGTTGTTGATTTAAACTATTTTCATGTCCAAATTCCTAAAAAATATTATTTTTGTACTATAAAAAATTATGAGTAATTTGAAGAGTTTATTGCACATTTATTTATTAGAAATAAATCAAATGATTTACACCCTTATTGATTAGTGGAAATTGTAATTTTAGTTTAGTTTTGCATTTGCATGTGTATATAGTTGAAGGCATTTTGGAAAAAGAAAAGAAACAGGGGGAATCAAAATTTCTAGTGCATTAAAATTTGATTGAAGGAGAATAATAATTGTGTTTTAAATATGCTTCCTATCTTCTATATTGATCTTCATGCATATGGTGTAGAGAATTATTTGATGGCTTAAGAGATAAGTGCATTGAATGAAATTATTTCATTTATTTATAATTTGTGCATGGAATATGGTAGTCAGGAATGAATAACGACTTATTTCTATCAATTTCCTTTGAATCTTACACTGCTAATATAAATGTATTAATCCGGTCCAAATAATATAGATAATAAATCTTTGATGTCACGATTTTCTAAATAGAAGTTTTTGTTTGGAATCTACATCATCTTCTAAAATTTCTTTAGGATTTTCACTTTCTTTACCCTTGCAATTATAATAAGTTTAGATTGGAGTTCAATTTTTCATTTAACCAAGCAAATTCGAGTAGGCCTCTTGTTAAATATGCTATATTGACCACTTTGTTTGCACAATATGATTGTAGCCTGAACTCCAAGCTTGGAAGATTGCAAATCTTAGAGTATGTTATATTTTTAGAAAGAGGTGAGGTGATTGCACTTCGCTTGTGTTGTATTCAACAAAATGGTGAGGGGAAAGAAAAAAGTTTTCTATGTTATTTATATAGTCTTTGTGAATCAAAGCTTGGGAGAATCTAGCTAGTAAAGGTGTTAGAATATTATAGATATCTGTGGTAATTTTTACCACATAAACATAAAATTTTAATTATTTCTTTATGGACTAGCTATAGATATATCTAGAAAAGCCTATTGTAAATATATTTTGTATATGTTGGCTAAGATTTTCATTTCTAGAATTTTATATATGCTTCTATAGCTCTATATATATGAGAAAGATGTAAACCTTTCCTGGATAAGCAATACAAATCAAAGTATTTGGAGTAGTATCTTGTTTCTATATTTTGTGTGGCTTCCCCTACCCACCTTCTACAAGTGGTATCAAAATTTGGTCAAGAAATATTGAGAAGGAGACAATTTGTAGATACTCTCACCATTGGTGATAGACATCAAGGGGAAGATCATGTCACCATTTGTGATAAACGTCAATATTGTTAATCACAAAAGTTTGTTTTAATTTCATAGGGCTTCTATGGGTTGAAGAAGTTGCAAAGCTAAGAAAGACAAGGAGGAATAAGAAGGATCTTGGGTTTACTATTGGGGTAGAAGAAAATTTCTAAAAAATCTTGAAAAATTGAAGGTTTATATAGATCATATAAAGCTACTGAGTTTCTAGTTGTCACAAAGGAAAATAACAAAGATTACAACCATCAAAGACAAAAGGAATTGGAAGTTTCTTATAAGGGTCGTAATTCAATTAAAGGGTGAAATCATAAAGTAGAAGGAAAACAACGTAATCACATCTATAATTATTGTGAGAAGAGTTGTCTTATTAAGCATTGAAGATTGAAAAGGTTGTAGCCTTGTCATGATTTAAGGAAGACAAAGGATCACAAAGAAGGAGAAAGTTGTCTAGGGTAAAATCTAGGGTTTACATATATTATTTGCAGTCATGGCATTAGGCATGTATCAAGTTATTCCAATATTTTTTTGGAAAGAATTATGATAATTGGGATTTTAGAATGAATTTGACATTCAATTCATATGATTTATCAAACATAGTTAAATATGGCTATACTCAACCACAAGATGGGTACAATTTGAGTGCTGACAAAAAGAAAAAGATTGATTAAAACATAAAAAAGAATAGAAGGGATTTACTGATAATTGGACAAGGATTGGATGATTAAGTTATTGGAAGGATTAATCTAGCCACTATGGCCAAAAAAGCATGGGAAATTCTAGAGATGACATATCAAGGTACAAGAAAGGGGAAACTTGCCAAATTACAAGAACTTATGGGAGAATTTGTAAATTTGCAAATGAAAGATTCTGATTTAGTAGATCAATTTTAAATTTTGTTATGGATTTGATTAATGAGATAATGATGAATGATGTAGAGATAATAGATAAAAAAGTTGTAGAAAAAATATTAAGATGTTTACCTATTGAGTTTGATAATAGTGTGGTGGCAATTGAGGAATATGACATGATTTGTCAACATTATCTATAGATGAGTTGTTTGGGTCATTAAAAACTCATGAAGAGAGAATGAACAAGCATAATATTACTTCATTGGAGAATGCATTGAAAACACAAATGACATTTGGTAGAGGTAAAAATTCAAGATTTAGAGGAAGAGGAAGAGGAAAAGGAAGTGTTATACACTGAATTTGCGCCTCTGATCTCAAGCTCTCTTGGTCTTGATAATCCAGTATAACAAGGGAATCATCTCCAGGTTGTGGGACCTATCCTAACTGAGATGAAACCTCCAGATTCTAGGCTGGTTCCTCTTGGATAATCACCTTAATTTTCTTCTAAATAGGAAAGTAAAATTTGAAGGGAAAGGGATAGAAGGAATGCATGGAAAGGGAAAAGACTGAAAGCAAACTACCTACTAGGTGATGCACCGAAATTAGGGCTTGGATCTCAGTATAGAGGAATGAAATTAATGGAAGAACTAGGTCTAATAAGTCACAACTCACTAGATAGGCTCGCATAAGTATTTCATAGGAAGGCCTGAACAAAAGACTCGACCTATGACCTGCAAACAAACATCCTTCTCTGCAACCAGGTGTAGGAATGAGACAAGACTGCTAGGGGCTGAATTATACCCACAAAAC
>MU226284.1:2025015-2040277 GCA_018584345.1 Thuja plicata
ATATGGAAGCTTTATATGACATGCATAAAAAGAGAGACCATATAGAGTTGTGGTGGAAGCATGGAGGCAAAATTACTAAATTACAATCATTTTCCATAAGATTTTTCTCAAGAGTAGCTAGCTCTTCATATTTTAAAAAAAATTGGAGAATTTATGGTTTTATTTATTCACTTAAGAGTAACTGATTATCTAGTCAAAGGAAATGGAGAGTCTTATGTATGTTCTTATCTCACTTTTCCTTCTGTCTTGTATATAGATTGGATACAAAGAGGGACCTTCAACAAGCTAGAACCAAATTTCACTTGATGGAGAAGTTACAACCTTGGTGTCCATGAAGTGGTTGAAGTAGATGACCTCGATGAATTTCATCCAATTCCACTACCAATAGACAATTTTGAGTTTAAAAGTGAAATATTTTGAGAGCATCATATTTGAGGACGCAAAGATAGATGAGATATAAGTGTAGACAATATTTTTTTATTTTTAATTTTTTTTTAATGCATACCAACCTATTAGGATATGAAAATTTTGGAGTTTATTATGTAATATAAATATCATATATGTAGTAGAAACTCATTGAATATCCTATATTTTCATGATTAAAATTTAAAATTAATATTAATGTCGTGATGTTTTAATGTCAATAATCCAATGCTAGCACATATCCATAATCCAATTAGTGGTATGAGGATACAAATCCAACAAATAGTATCCCATAACATGCAAAATAAAGGTCAACCATGTATTTAAGAACTATGTGTTTATTAACGCAAGCAAACACTTGTCTCTACAACCCCACAAATGTCAATAATGGAAACTCCTTTCATAAACTTTATACAAATTAATAGTTCAGCCTTGTGAAGGCTTACACAACTTAAAAATGATATGGTATCTATTGAGGGAGGGGAGGTAGGTTATAATGTGGGAATGAGAGAGAGGGTGTAGTAGAGGAAGAGTGTTTGGAAAGGGAAGGAGTAAGACAGGGGTATGAAAGAGAGTTCTAAAAATTGAAAAATGAAAATAGAAAAGGAGAGAGAGGGAGGGAGACAAAGCTAATGAGATATATAGGATAAAGTGGTAGAGAAACATAAATATATAAATAGAGAGATGGAGAGGGAGACAAAGATAGAGTAACACACACACACACACACACACACACACACACACAAACACACACACACACACACACACACACACACACACACACACAGAGAGAGAGAGAGAGAGAGAGAGAGAGAGAGAGAGAGAGAGATTAAAAAAGAGAGGGGAATAGAAAGAAAGATATAGATGAGGACAGATAAATAGATAGATGACAAGAAAGTCATAAAAATATATTATTCAAAGTATATAGATAATGATATAAAGAGGGGGGACAATTAGAGAGGGAAAGGGAATTATAGAGAAAGGGGTATTAATATTGCAAGATAGAGATTGCATATATAAAGGGAAAGATGGAAGATAAAAGGGACACTAACCTTTGATTAGTCATTTCATAGTTGGTATGATTTTTTCCCCATTCCATTAAAAGTAGATGCAAGCTTCTAGTAAAATTGTGTATGTAATTTTTAATCTTATTAAAAAAAGACATTTAAAATCACTCTATAATTCATCTTCAGGTGAAGCAAAAGTGAAAATTAGAATGTGGACTTAGTTTTTTAAAAGATTGAGGGAAGAAATGAAAAATAATATAAAGAATAAGTTAGTCAAATGATTAATAATTACATACACAATTTTACCAGAATTTTGCATCTACTAGTTGTTTCATGTCAATAATCCAACTCTAACACATATCCATGAGAGCTATGTTTTGGGTAGGGGTAAAAGAACAACATTGTGTCACACTTTTATAAAGGAAAAGGTTAACAACACCAAAACTGTTCAACTTTAATGACATAAAAGTGAGATTTCTGTTTGGAATTTAAAGATGATATATACTGATGAAATGTGTATAATTGGACAAAGTTTATGACTATTATTTTTAAGTTTTTTTGAGCAATTATTGATATGATTTTTTTTAAATTTTAAAGTCTAATTTTCAATTGTTGTAAAACACTACAAATTAGGGGGGTCTATCTCCCACTAAACAACTATATATAAATAATCTTTTTTTGCCCTAATTTAAAAATATGTTGTAGATGACATGTATATGTAGTGTAGAAAAAAATAAAGATTGGTTTTTTATGTATAATTTGTCCCTTATAACTAATCAAAGTTGAATTACCCAAAATGGACCGATTTTGTCTCCCTCCATATTTCCTCTATCAAATCTACACCAAATTAAAGAAAAATTACATATTCTTGAAGGGGGCTCCCTCCTCTAGATAGTGTTATATATAATTTTACAATTTTTTGGTATGTTTTTACTATTTTTCTTATTTTTCTGAATCAACGTCTTCTCATTAGTTAATATAACTACTTGTAGTATTTTACAAATTTAATATAGTAGTTTAAATCAAAATACTAAAAAATTATATCACCACATTCCTAACTCTAAGTCGTACAAAATGGTATTTTTAGTTTTTTAAGCAAGTAGATTTTTTATGGAGAAATCAGATTCAAAAGGAAAAAATTCTGATATTTTATTAGTGATTTGGCTGCCACATGGCATGTCACATAAGTGGACTCGACCAAGTCAGTTTCAGTCAAGTCCTATTCAACCAAACCCTACTCAGTCGAGTCCCCTTAGACACAGCCGACCTGCGAGCGGTCATGTCCAGGTGACCGCCTTCTTGGATTTGTATAAGTAAAAGTTTTTTTTTCAAATTTAGAAATTATAAAACCATCATTTTATTTTATTTTATTAGATTTCTTCCAATTCAAGCAACACATTTTTTCTAGAGATATTTTTTTTGAAGGAGCATTAAAGGATTTTTGTGAAGGAGTATTGAAGCCATTTTTTTGAGAAGGACTATTAAGGGGGTTATTTGGAAGTTAAATTTATATACTTTGTATAGTGGGGAATAAAATTACCATAGCACAAAAGTACAATTGAATTAGGGATGAAAAAATGAAAGGTCATACAAAACATAATCAAGAGGAACCTATTCATGTTCATGAAGAACCTGTTGATGTTCAAGAAGATGTAACTCAACAAATTGTTAGTAGTCAAGATAGACACGTTTCAAAAGGAATAGAAAATTAGATTCAGATGAATGAGGAATCTCTTTTTGGTCAAATCTAATCTGAACACTTGGTACTTGAAAGCACAATTAAATTGCATTGAAAAAACATGTGGGATTGATATTTTGAGAAGAAATCTGTGATTGGAAGAGTACAATTAATTACCAAGTTATTCAGGAGAAAATAAATGACTCATGTTTTGGAGTTTTTGGGTGTTGATAATAGGATAAAATTAGGTGGTCATGTAAAAGAAACAATAGTTGAAAATTTTCAAGATGCAATAAACGTCATTAATAAGACAAGTCGATGAGTTTATTTAAGAGTTGCATGGAGAGCTTTGATGACTACAATTTCTAGTAAGAGGTTGTCACATAGAAGTCAAGTTCAAGAAATTTCTAAATTTCTAAATGTATCTAGATGAACTATTCAAAGGTATATTAGGATGGGAAATATGCTAGATGAAAACATTGAAAAGAATTTGATACATATTTGTAGACTTCCTTGAAAAGACATAATTTCTAAAGATCTCAAGAGATCGGTGATTGAATATTGGACCAGACACTCACGCATTTCTTCTTATAGAAGGGACACTATACATATGAATGATCAAGAGACCAATAACAAAATTGAACATTAAAAAAAAAATTAAAGATACAACACAAAGTGAACTATTTGAAGCCTACAAACAAGAATTTTCAGATGTGAAAATATGTCAGAGAATATTTGATATGTTGCACCCTTTCTTTGTACACATAAATAAGGTACCTAAGATTATTTTTTGTCAAAATCATGTTGAGTTTAATCTATACTTGAAATCATATAAAAATATATGGCAGTACTTAATCCAAATATGGACATCCTTGGAAGTACAACACAATTTGTGAAGTCTATTTTATGTGATAAATAAGAAGATTTAAATGACCTAAATGTATAGTGCATAAAAAATACATGCGTTGATTGTGGAGATTTGCAAAACTTTATATGGAAAATTGAGAATATTGTTGTTACAATGAGAGTTTTGTGGAAGAGATTTAAATATGACACATACCGAACTAACATAGGAGATAAATCCTAAAAAAATGTATTAAAGGAGAGTGAGTTTCCCTACCTTGAATATTTGAACAGATTTTGTACTATGATTTATTCACATATCAAACATTGTCATGGTGCACAATGGCAAGCTAAACAATATCATGATTCCAAAAAAAAAATTCCACATGGTTGTATTCTTTCAATTGTAGATTTCTCTAATAAATATACATTTTCCCCTCAAACATAAATTCAAGCTCAGTATTATCATTTTGATCAAGTAGCAATATTTGTGCAACTGAGATATAGACACACACAATTTGATTTGAATGGTGTAGAAAGTAATGATCCAAATGATCGCATTATCATCAAGGAGGTTCATTTCTATATCAGCGATGATAAGGTTCATGATAGGAGCTATGTAGGCCACTGTTTTAGAATGTTTTTTGAGGATCTTGAGAATCATGGGATAAATGATTCACAACACTAGATTTGGTATGATGGATGATGGTTGTGCGAGTAAGTACATTAATTTTAAAATTGATTTTCATTCTCATTTTAAAGTTTTTTTTTTTTTAAAACAAAAGTGGGCTAGCCACTAAATATATTCATTAATAAAAATTGGTTCAAGAGATCATCCAGGAAAGAACCAGTAAGAAAACCCAGAATCCTTGCTCAAATACAGTAATTACAATCAAGGACTGATTCACCATCTAGATGCACACAAGTTGCATAGTACCATATTAAGACCTATTAGCTGGTGCTACTCATCAGTACTGGTAGTCAGTTATAACTGCTAGTTGGTACCACATGTCGGTTATGTCAGTCAATCTGTCAGTGACCGATAGCCCTTTTCATCAGGTTTTTTGGTCAGTGTCAGTTCTAGTTGTTGTCGGTGGTGGATATAGTCATCGCCAGTGTTGGTTCTAGCTGTCGTCGGTGTCAGAGCCGGTCATCATCGGGGAACATTAGCACCGATATGGGTACCAGAAGTCATGGTGCCCGTCCCATAAACAACCCCCCCCAAAAAAAACCATGTCGGTGTTGAGACTAGTCATCATCAGGGAACATTAGCACCGATATGGATGCCTCAACTCATGGTACCCATCCCATGTAATCACTCCACATTCAAAGTATTTGCAGTTCATAAGTTGACAAAAATATGCCCAGAAGCCAAAAAAGGATTTACAAAATGATATTAGCTAAATATATGTCAAAAATGATTTAAAATATCTCTTTACAACCCGCCTGTATGGAAAACCACAATAGACGGCCAAGCCTGACCCATATTAGGAATTTCGGTAACCCAGCCGTCGAGCTCCTCCTCTTACTGATCATGAAGGGTACCCTGTAAAATAAAACCCGCATTTGGGTGTGTGCCCAAAACATATGGCAAATTAAGGTCTGGGACATGATTTAGGGGCTCAATATATTCTAGGTTGGAAATTTGAGCCATCGCCTGATCTCATTTTAAAGTTATTATTTACTTTAAATCTAATTCCAAAGAACATGCATGTGTATGTATTTAAATTCTTCATTTACATTATTTTTTAATTGGTTTTGATTTGATTTGTAATTTTATAGGACAATTTAAGTCTGCCAAATCCTTTAATTGGCTATCCATGCAACATCCAAGATGCAACATTAAGTTTTTGAGGAACTTTTTTTAAGGTGGACATGGGAAAGGAGAGTACGGTGGAGCGGGAGCATGTGTGTAGCGTGAACTTCACCAAAATGAACTTGCAAGTATAAATAATGTGAATACATAAAGTTTATATCTATTTCTTAATTTAATTTGCATGTAAGGAATATATATTTGGAGCTTCTTCATTTTTCTTTAAATTGATAGTTAGATATTTATTATTTAGGTAATAGTATAGACAATTGAAATGAAATTGTAGAATGGTGCCGAAGTCATTTTTCTATTCGTGACACAACAAACAACAAACATTATTTTTGGGAAGTCAAAGGTAAAATCTTGTGTTCCTATTCTTTTAAAATTTATAATTGAAGACATGCATTTCACTTTTATATCACATAAACTTTACATTAATCTAAAAATGTTCTTGAATTTCATCAAACATGTATATATAACATATATTGATCGATCTAATCCTTACAATTGTCAATAAATTGTTGGTATTAGAAGTCTACATCAAGTGATGACTATAGGAAACAACGAGCATCCATTGATTCAAGTAAGATAAAAGTCATGTTTTTGTGTTGACTGTATCGAAAAAAACACAAATTATAGTTAATGTGAGAATATTGCACATGGATATGTTTCACAATTGAAAATGAAACAAATTATCAGAATGCCTCCTTATGAAGATGATGACAATGAAATAGCTATTCATGATCCAATATGTGTGTGTGTGTGTGTGTGTGTGTGTGTGTGTGTGTGTGTGTGTATTCTTTATATTTTGTTTAATTTTAATATATGACAAGTGATGTTTATGAGAAGATTTCTTTTTAGGTGATTTTTTTGTTGTGGTTGTGAATCCTAAGAATATAGAAGGTGTAGATTATTATCTACAAATATGCATGAAAACAAAATACAAATTACTTATATTGGTTACATGTGTTACTTATATGCCTTACATGTTGTACCTAGTTTAGATACATTGGTTATATACATTGAATTAGCTCTGAAATGAATATACATTGACCTTAAATATAAATACCATTGATTGTAGGATTAGTAAATTAATATTTAAATTAATTATATATGTCATTTGTTTAAATATAAATATGTCATCTTAATACATGATAAATCAAGCTTTTAAAATGAGTCCATGTAAATCTTTATATCTAAACACATGTACATGACATATCAAATAGATTAATGTCCAAAACATAATAGAAATGTATCAAATAGATCAATGTCCACAACATAATAGATAAATATCCACAACATAGAAATGTATCTATACTGTATCAACAAAATAGAAATGTATCTATCCACAACATATAAATGTATCAAATAAATCAATGTCCACAACATAATACATAAATTTCTACAACATAGAAATGTATGAACAATGTATATCTAGATGTATTAAGAAAATATAAATGTATCTATGTACAACATAGAAATATATAATAAATAGATCAATTTCCACAACATAGAAATGTAGATCCATAATATAGAAAATCTAACTTAAGGAACTCTCACCACCTAGTCCCTCATCCAATCCTCCACCTACTCGAGGGGTCTGTTAGAATAAAAAAATTCTATTGTAGAATATTTTATCTAAAAAGAACATATATACATTTAAACTCGAAAAAAATTAAAACATATACATGTGTATCCTAGTGAATTGCATCACCGGGTGCCTGTAAATCCCTATATGTGGAAGCCATCATAATATCCTATACATAATATATTTAAAAATATATATATATATAAATTATATATTTAGTTGCAATCTCTATAATTGTTTAATGAAAATGAACATTTGGTTTCTACCTTATCTGTCTGCTAGAATGCAAGTCCAATGTTTGATAACTCATAAGTGTGTAAGGAAATTGAATCAATGCCATCATCCATAAGAACATATGAGAATCAAGTCTGAAATCATACAGGAGGTGTCTTCTCTGGAGGAGGTGTCTTCACTGGAGGTGTAGGATAAAATACACTCTATCGTGGAGTTGTAGGACATATCAGAATATCATCCTATTTGGAAGTACCTGCTTGTGCATCTCCATGCCCCTAGTCACTAGTAGTGGAGGATATGCCAACCACCCATCAAATGAATACATGCATCTCACTCAGAGTGACCCCATAAAATATAGAATACCCTTGATAAGCATCAAGGAGATCACTCACTAATATGGGGCTCATCACGCGTAAATGATCCTCAGGCTATTGTGATATATCATTAGGCATGGCGGGCTGGTAGAAGATGCAAAGATCATAATATGGATCTGACTGATTAATGCTTGGGCTTGTACAATTTTGTAACATGTACCTTCCCATGCGATTAGATGACAACTAGTCAACCTGAGTTACGATGGAGGCCATGCTAGAGTACATATCTAGGCACGCCTCCTCAGCCGCAGACTGTCCAGCTCCAGTGTGGGTCTCTAAATATTTTAGAAGAGCCAAAAGTTTTTGACCCACCAATACCCTCTTATTATGGGTTTGTGGTACAACAAGTCATCTGAACTTATCTACAATTTTTCCTAGCCCCTGACCTGCATAACATGGAAATTATGTGTAATCAACATCATACCCTAAATGAAATTCTACATACAATTAATTTTAGAAATAGAGTGGCACCTCATCCTTTTGTGGCCATATATGATGGTCAACCAACCATCTAGGATATATGAAGAGGTCCATGAGGTCATCTTTACACTTTGTCACTCTATAAGCTCTCACAACTTTCTTCTCTAGGTATTCAGGTTCAAACATGCCCTTAACATTGGCCACTTAAACGTCCACATCAACAATCCTCCATGTAACTATCCCTTATATTGTACTAGCTACGCTATGATAGAACGTGTCAATGGAAGTGTCATCATATGGGTTGTATGATCCATTCTTTTGAATCATATTCATAAGCTTAGTGTGAATGGATGGCAATCTCTCCCTATTAGGAAGGACAAAAATATTTTTCAGTATCCTCTCTAGCTGAACTAGAGCAGAATGAAATATAGAAATAGTCCATGTGTATGATTCCCCCTACTCTGGGGAGTACCATGGGACGATGCTCGTGATGTATGGTCACTATCACAATGCACACTAGGCTCTGAACTGGTGGATGTCATAATGTATGATGTATAAGCTGCAAGTATGCACATGTACATTAAATAGAAGTAACAAAATTCTTCATGTATATATACATATATGACATCAAGTGCATATATAAAATAACATTCAATTCATATCTAAAATTAAAAATTAACCATATAAACATTACAAACCTCAAGTAAATTAAAAATGATTTTGTTGAACCCTAAGACATTAAAACCATTACTTAAATTTAAACATCCCGTTAGGACATTCAAATCATTAGACATATCCAGATCCCCTTAAAAACATTCAAATCATCAAATGTACACAAATAAATTTTTCAACACATTCATTAAACAAAAAAGATTAACAACCTTGTAAATTAAATAAAATTTCATTTCCCTAAGGCATTCAAATCATTACATAGTAAATGTATCCTTAAGATGTATTATGTTTTTATGTTTAAATTATTTTCTAGTTCTCTGATGTAGTATTGATGTTATCTATAGTGTACATGGTGAGCACTCATGGAATGTTTAACGTTTAAGTTTAAGCATGTGCGTTATAAAATTGAATGGATTGAAGAAATTAAAAAAATTCAAGTTAATGGCTTCTGTAAGCTCACCTTCCTCTCTCAAATATTATTACATATTCTCATGTCTATATTTTCAAAGTTACCCATGCTATTTTTAATAAATAAGAAGCATTGTTGGATTTAATTATTTATATATTTCTGGTTTTCCCTTGTCGATTGGTGTGAGTGTTCCAAGGCTTGCTAGCACTTCATCTAAGAGACCTAGCTTGTCTCTTCAAGGAACCTAATCTCCTCTAGGTTCTGATTGTCTTAGATGAATAACTAAGTCCAATTCCAACTCTTCTCTAAGAGTTTAACTCTTTGTGCTTCACCTTTGAAAGACTAACACCTTTTAGTTAGTTCAATTCTTCACTTCTCCCACTACACTTAGAAGGATGTAAGTGCCAACTCCACTCTAGCATTCATGATTCATTGCAGGGGTGCTAAGCATGTTATAATCCATGAACATTTTCCCATTTGAATCCATTTTGATGGATCCCATAACCACTTTTATTCGAGCTCAAACTTTAGTCTCCAAGAGGCCTAATTGGGTTTATTTCCTTGTAGCCTTTTACAATGACTATTTCCCAATTATTTCAAAACTTTCCCAAAGAAGTTGAAAATCCAATCCCACATTCAGATACCCTTTATCTTTCCTCAAAATATATTGTAAGTTTTAATCCCCTAGGTCATCCGTACATAGGGTTCCTACAATCTAGGTCCAATAGGGCTAATAGGCCTAATTTCTAGGACTATCTGCAACACAGTTTAAAACTTGATCAAAACTTGATCTCATGGATTGGTATGAACCCAATCCTTGCATTATGTCAAGGTATGACCATACCCTATTTGGAACTATTCTTTTCCCATACATTACTTCTCTACCCTGCAAGATATCTCCTTTTCTTCAGCACTAAACCTCTAACCGGGCACTGTCTACTCGCCTAGGGATTAGTAGTAAAAATATCTCTCCATCTTCCTAAGACTCCTAATCCTAATAATATATACACTAATGACTCCCCTAACATATCCATCCATCCTTAGGTTTTACCCATGGCTAGATTTCATGGGGGAGCCATGAATCGACTGAATGGTCAGGACAGAACTAGTGAGCACACTAAACACAAAACAATTTATTCAACAGACCAATCCTACTCTAATAAACTTACCTATCAAATGAAAAAGTCTTAGAATAGTCCAAAGAACACTAAAAGATAACTAGATTTAGTCCTTCAATCCATTACATGTGACTGTCACATCAAAATGCTCAGGTTTTTCTGAATACAGAGTTGCAGAGTTATATTCAATATGCAAAACTTGTTACAATGGACCACTAACATCGAGATTCGAGCCTCCTTCCCCATTAGATGCCATCTTCCATGTTTTTAGGGCATGTTGGTCGATTCCCCACTCCTAGCTTCAAGGGAATCCTATGTAACTGAGTTGCATGCAATATTTGCAATTATTGCAAATGTTGTCATAGCAACTTTTTAGCAACTTTTGGCATCTTTGCCATTATGCCAACTTCCTAAGTTTTAGGACCTCTAACCTCTTCATTTCGAGGATCCAAGATCATTTATGACCTTATGGCATCTCTATGACATCATTGATGTGTTTAAGAAACATTGAAGACTCTACCTCAAAATCCTAACATTAAGAATTTTAAAAACTACTAACAATGGCTAATTTGGTGACCGTAGTCCTAAGGACTAACTCACTTAGCCCACATTGCATTGACCTTCTAAGGTCCAAAGTAAACAAACTATCTTGACTTGGCCAATGTCAAGTACAAGAAAAAACATCCTAACTATGGAGGTTAGCCTAGGTGTGCTCCTGCACCATCCTCCCCAAAACAAAGAGTTCAATCCACCCTTGGATTGAGGATGCTTGGATCGATCCCCATCTTCTTGAACTCTGATTCCTTAACCCATATTGCATCAGCATTGGTTTGACCATTCTTCTTGATCAAGTGCTCCTTGTATTCTTTGGTTCTAGTCTTCTTGTAGACTCTAGTATCCAATACACTATCAGCTCTTGTGACTGTAGCAGGGGGTAATTGGAGATCTTCTACATCTCTGATCACTTCCTTGAGACTCTAATCCATGTCTTGATGTGGTCCTTTGTAATGTACTAAGTCTGCAATATTAAAAACATGTAACAGTCCACTGTCTTCTGGGAGCTCAACTCTGAATTAATTATCACCATACTTGGCTAAGATAGGACAGGGACCTATCCTTCTCATCTACAACTTGTGATGGACTCCCTTTTGAAGTCTTGATTTGTTAAGATGCACCATGACAAATTCACCCACATTGAACTAAATTGTTCTTCTACCCTCATCTATCTTGGATTTATGTTTCATGGTGTTGTCTGTCAAAGTCTTCCTAACTGTATCATGTATCTCTTGCATTGCATAGGCAAAATCATCTACATATCCACTTGCCTTAACTCCATATTTCAAGTCTCTCAACTCATAGATGGGTAAAAGTACAAACCCGTGTCACACTTTAACAAAGGAAGAGGACCATGACATGCAAAACTGTTAAACTTTAACGACATAAAAGTGGCATTTGTGTTTAGAATTTTAAAATGATATAAACTAATGAAATGTGTAAAATTGGATGTAGTTTATGCCTGTAATTTTTTAAATTTTTTTTGAATAAGAATTGACCTAGTTTTTTAATTTTTGAAGTCCATTTTTGAATTGCTCAAAAAATGCTGAAAATGTAGGGTCTAGTTCCCTCCAACTAAATATATATAAATAATCTTTTTTTCCCTCTAATTTAAGAATATGTTTTAGATGACATGTACAGCTAGTACATAAAAAAAGAAATATTGGTTTTCGGTATATATTTTGTCTGTTATAACTATTCAAAGTCAGAGCTACCCGAAATTAACAGTTTTTTTTCCCTCCACATTTGCCCTAGAAAATCTAAACCAAATACAAAAAAAATTACATATTCTTAAAGATGACTCTCTCCTCTAGTGTTAAATATAAGTTGTAAATTTTTCTGACATGATTTGCTATTTTTTTTATTTTTTCGAACGAGCGTGTTCTTGAATGTTAAAATATGTACTTGGAGTTTTTTTAACTTACAATATAGTATATTTAATCAAAACACCATAAAAATTATATGACCATAATCTAGACTCCGAGCTCTATAAAAGGGTATTTTTAGATTTTAAAACAAGCTGAATTGTGATGGGGCAAATAGCCTCCAAACACACATTTTTTCTAAAATCTCATTTTTTGCTTGTGTTGCTGCCACATGGGATGCCACATAGACGCTTTCGGCTGAATCTGTTTTGGCCAGACCTGGTTCGGCCAGAACTGGTTTGGCCGAAACTAAGGCTGACCAAACATGGTTGCCATGCGACCATGACCCTTTATCTCATATTTTAAAGCAATTTTTTTAAAAATAAAAAATAGATAATTTTCTAAAATGCGAATTAAAATAAGGTTTTTTTGAAGAAAATCATTTTTTAAATAGTTTTAAAGCATATTTTTTGGCATTAAAGGATAACTACGAATTAAAATTATCAAGTAGGTTTGTATTTTTTATAATTTTTGTTTTTTTTAATTTTAATTAAAGCATTGTTCAATATGAATTTATGAACAAGTATCAATATCATTTTTAATTTTTTTATCAAGAGTATATGGTTTTGTGTATGCAGGTGAATTGAAGCTCTCAATTTGAACAATTTGTGCAATGGGGAATAAAAGAAATAGATTAAAAAAATTTGATCGAAAAAGGGATGACAAAATGAAAGGTTATACAAAACGTAATCAAGATGACCCTGTTGAAGTTCAAGAATATGCAATTCAGGTAGAGGAACAAACTAGTGGAAATATACCTTTTGATATGGAACATTTGATGGAGATGAATGAGGAATCATTTTTCAGTCAATTTTTATCTGATGAAGTGGTACCTCAAAGCACAATAAAAAAATAATGCAAAAAGATTTGGGATGAATATTTTCAAAGTAAAAGTCTGATTGAAAAAGCACAATTATTTGTCAGGTTATTTAGGAAAAAATAAATGACTCCTATTTTGGAGTTGTTAGGTGTTGATAACAATAAAAACTTAGGAGACAATGTAAATCAAACAATAGTTGAAAATTTGCAAGATGCATTAAACGACATTAACAACTCAAGTCGAGGAGCTGATTTAAGTGCTGCACGTAGAGCATTGATGACTACTTTATCTAGTAGGAGGTTGACACAGAGAAAACAAGTACATACAATTTTTGATTTACTGAATGTATCTAGAAGAATTGTTAAAAGATATATTAGGAAGAGAAATATGTTAGATGAAAATATTCAAAAGAATTTGGTTAATATTTGTAGACTTCCTCGAAAAGACAAGATTTCTGAAGATGTAAAAAGATAGGTCATTGAATATTGGACCGCTGACTCTCATGTTTCTTCTAATAGAAGGGATACTATATAGATGAAAGATGAAGAGACCGGTATGAAAACTGCACACCCAAAACATTTTATAGATAAAACACAAAGTGAATTGTTTCAATCATTCAAGCAAGAATTTTTAGATGTGAAAATATGTCAAAGAATGTTTGAGAGATTGCGCCCTTGCTTTGTACGCATAAATAAGGTACTTGAAACTTTTTGTTGCTGAAATCATGTTGAGTTTCATCTATATTTGCAATCCTATAAAAAGGTTATGGTAGTACTTAATTCAGATATGGTCATCCCTAGAAGTACGACACAATTTGTGAAGTCTATTTTATGTGAGAAATTAGAAGATTTAGATGAGTTCAAAGTACAATGTATAAAAATTGCATGCAATGATTGTGGATATTTACATAGATTTACATTGCAAATTGAGAATATTAATCTTGCAACACTAGTTTTGTGGAAGATATTTGAATATGAGACATACCGAACTAAGACAGGCGATGAATCCAAAAAAATTGTATTGAAGGAGAGTGAATTTCCCTACCTTGAGTTTATAACCAGGTTTTGTACTATAATTTATCCATATATCTAGCATTGTCATGGTGCACGATGGCAAGCTAAACAGTTTCTTGATTCCAAAAATTATTTTCCATCTGGTTGTATTCTTTCAGTTGTAGATTTTGTGGAGAACTATACATTCTCTCCTCAAAAAGAGCTCCAAAGTCAATATTATCATTCTAATCAAGTTGCAATATTTGCCCATGTGACCTATAGACACACACAATTTGATTTGGATGAGGTAGAAAGTACCAATCCAAATGAATGCATTATCATCAAGGAGGTTCATTTCTATATCAGCGATGATAAAGTTCATGATAGTAGCTATGTGGCTCATTGTTTTGCAATGTATTTTGAAGATATTGCGAATCGTGGGATAAAAGCTTCACAACACTGGATTTGGTCTGATGGTTATGCAGGTAAGTTTATGCACTTCAATTCATTTTCATTCTCATTGATTACTTACATTAAATTGTTATGTGATTGAACTATTTTCCATACAACTTAATCTTGCAGGACAATTTAAATCCGCAAAAGCCTTTAATTGGCTAGCTATGCAACATGCTAGACACAATGTTAAGTTTCTATGGAACTTCTTTGAAAGTGGACATGGAAAAGGAGAGCACGATGGAGCAAGAGCATGTGTGAAGCGTGCACTTCGCCAACATGAACTTGTATGTATAAATTGCGTGAACAGTATAGATAAATATATATCTAGATATAAATCAAATAGTATATAATTTAAACTTATCTATCCATTTTCTTTAAACTGATAGTTCAAAATTTACAGGTAACATGATAGAGAATTCAAAGAAAATTGTTGAAT
>MU226284.1:2051736-2071697 GCA_018584345.1 Thuja plicata
AACTGGTCCGGCAAGACCTATTTCAGTCGGACCCATTTCAGCTGGAACCCCTCTGCCACATCGATGCTACATGGCACCGCATGTGTGCCACGTATGTCTAGCCAAAATGGATCTGACCAAAAGGGGTCCGGCCAAAATAGGTCCAGCCAAAACATGCCAAATGGTCCCCAAGTGTGACACAGTTCTGTACTTTTACCCAGATTCCTCTAGGATGTAATCCATAGACTATCTCAAAGGGGCTCTTCCCTGTTGACCGGTTGAGGGTATCATTGTAAGCATACTCAGCTTGTCAAATCAATTGATCCAATTGTTGTCCATATTCCTTGGTCAAGAACATTAGTAGATTTCCAAGGCTCCTATTCACCACTTTGGTGTGACCATTAGTTTGGGGATGGTATGCAGACCCAAAGGATAAATTAGTGCCTAACCTTTTCCAAAGAGTCTTCCAAAAATGACTCATAAATTTAGTGTCTCTATCTGACACTATGCTCATAGGTAACCCATGGATTCTTACTATCTCTTTGAAGAAGAGAGAGGCTATTTGACTGGCATCATTAGTTGTCTTGCATGGCACAAAGTGAGCCATCTTGCTGAATCTTTCCACAACTACATATACACTATCCATGCCTTGTCTTGTCTTAGGTAACCCAACTACAAAATCTATGCTCAAGCATTCCCAAGGCCTAGTGGAAATAGGTAGTGGCTGATAAAGGCCTACATTTGAAGAAGTACCTTTGGCTCTTTGGCATACAATGTAACTTTCCACATACCTCCTAACATCAAGGTTCATTCTTGGCCAATAATAGAACCTTTGAACAAGTTCTTAGGTCTTGGTGACCCCAAAGTAACCACTCAATGCACCATTGTGCTTTTCCTGAATTAAGTTCTCCCTAATAGACCCTCTAGGGACACACAAATGATTTCCCTTAAACAAAAGGTTGCTTTGCAAAGTGTATTTAGTATACTTGCTATGAAAATGATTCTTGTATTCAACACATACCTTATAAATGTCTGCAAAGTCTTCATCATCGACATATAGATCCTTGAAATGATCTATTCCCATACTCTTCAACTGAATTTCCTAAATTGTGAGAGCTCTTCTAGACAATGCATTTGCCACTTTATTGAGGACACTTTTCTTGTGTTTGATATTAAAGGTATAAGCTTGTAGGTAATCAACCCACTTCATGTGCTTGTGACTTAACTTTTCTTGAAAGTTCAAGAAACTTAAATTTTGATTATCCAAGTAGACTATGAAATCCTTGGGGAGTAAATAGTGTCTCCATTTCCTTAAATCCCAAACCAATGCATACATTTAAAGGTCATAGGAACAGTACTTCCTCTTGGCTTCACTCAACTTTTCTGAATGAAATGCCACTGGTCAGCCCTTTTGGCTTAGGATAGCTCCAATAGCCACATTGCTTGCATCACACTCAATGGTGAAAAGCTTCTCAAAGCTTGGCAAGACTAAGACAGGCTGGGTAGCAATATTTTCTTTTAACAACTCAAAGCTCTTAGTGGCTTGTCCATTCCACATGAACTTGGTCCTCATCCCTCCTTTGATTGTGTCCAACATAGGAACACAAATAGCACTAAACTGCCTTATAAACTTCCTATAATATTGAGCAAGGCCATGAAAACTTCTTACCTCTATTGTTGTCCTTGGAGTAGGCCAATTCATGATGGCTTCCACTTTACTCTTGTCCATTTTCAGATTTCCATGAGATAGAACAAACCCAATATATAGCAACTCTATTTTGATGAACTCACATTTCTCAAAGTTGATCATCAACTTCTCTTCATTCAGCGTCTTGAAGACAATCTCAAGGTGTTGAAGATGCTCCTCCCTTGTCCTACTATAAGTCAGTATATCATCAAGATATACTACTACAAATTTTCCAATGTAGTCTTTGAGGACTTCATTCATGAGCCTCATGAATGTGGAGGGGGCATTAGATAGTCCAAATGGCATGACAAGCCATTCATACAAACCTTCATTGGTTTTGAAGGCTATCTTCCATTCATCTCCCTCATGTATCCTAGTTTGGCGATACCCACTCTTCAAGTCTATCTTGATATAGTACTTTGCTTCACCTAGACAATCCATTAGGTCTTCAATCCTAGGAATGGGGAACCTATACCTAATGGTTATCCTATTTATGGCTCTTGAATTAGTACAAATCCTCCATGTTCCTTGTTTCTTTGGTTCTAGGAAAGAAGGTACTTCACAAGGGCTAATGCTTTTCTTGATAAGGCCTTGGTTAAGGAGTTCTTATATTTGCCTAGCAATCTCCTCATTTTGTTCAGGGGTCATCTTGTAAGCTGCCTTATTAGGTAGGGTAGCTTTGGGTATGAATTCTATCCTATGACTTATGGCTCTTTTAGGGGGTAATATTTATGGTTTTCCATCACTTACTATGCCTTCATAAGTCTGCAACATGCTTTGTGTCCTTAGGTACCTCTGATTTCTTGTCTCATTTTTCTTCATTATTTTCTTTTGGCCTTAGTACCAATGCACAGACAACTTCTTCTCCTTATTCCATGGCTTCTATGAATTATTTTTCACCCACCATAAGCACATTAGGACCTGCTCTCATCACATCTACATCCTCTAACAATGATTGGATTTTGAAAGTTACTTTATCCTTCTTGAATGTATAGGAGTTCTTCACTCCATCATGGATAGCTTGGCGGTCAAATTTCCATGGTCTACCTAGGATCAAGTGACATGCATCGATAGGCCGCACATCACATAGAACCTTGTCCTTATATCTCCCTATAGAGAACTCCACCCAAGCTTGCTCATTGACTAAGACATGATGTCCCTTATTGAGCCATGTGACCTTGTAAGGATGGGTGTGGGGTATCCTTGTCATGCCTAACTTGCTGACTACTTCTTTTGATACAATTTTTTTAGTAGACCCTAAGTCCACAATCACTCTACATACTTTTCCCATCACCTTACATTTGATTCTAAATGGGGACTTTCTTTGGCTTGGCTCTTCTTTAACTGGCTCCTTAATCAATGTTCTCCTCACCATGGGGTTCTCACCTTCTTCTGAATTTAATGGTACATCAGAGTGTGTCTCTGCTGCATTTGTCTCTTCATGAACTAAATTAGTTCTCTTGTTACCTCCTTGAGAAGTACTACCCTTCTCTGGACACCTATAGGAAGGGTGTCCCATTTGGTTGCAATGATAAAATTTCACATTGGAAAAGTAATTTCCTCTTCCTTGTCCACCACTTCTTCCTCTAAAATTAGAGTTCCTTCCTATACCACCTCTACTAGAACTTCCCTCTTTCTTCTCAGTGTACTTGACTTCTCCTTGTGTCCTTGGTTCTAAACTTCTTCCACTATAGCCACCTCTTGATCCTCTACTATCCCTTCCTCTACCTCTTCCTTTGGAGGTTTGCTCTTCTTTTATTTTTCCTTTCTCCTCTATCTTTAAGGCCATTTGATAACATTGGTGAATGGTTTTGAAGGTCACAAGACTCATGTCTTCTTGAATAGACCACTTAAGACCATTCAAATATCTAGCTAGCTTGATGCTTTCATCCTCCACCACTTGTGACCTTAAGAACAACTTTTGGAACTCTTTGGTGTATGCTTGGACATCCAAATATTTTTGTCTGAGATTGTGTCTTCTTCTATGCAATTGAACCTCATAATCATCAGACAAGTAGGTCTTCTTTATCTTCGACACCATGCCTTTCCATGTGACTATAGGACTCCTTCCTTCTTTCTCTCTTTCAGTTTGAGTAAACTTCCACCATGTGAGAGCTGATCCTCTCAACCTTGACTTGGCCACATTGACCTTTTAGGCCGCTATTACACCATCACATTTGAAATGGTTTTCTATACTTTCAATCCAATCCACACTTGAATTTGGATCCATTTGTCCACCAAATAGTGGTACACCTTCCAAAGCTTTGCCACTTAAAGCCTTGAATGCCTTTAATAAGGGTTCTTCAACAATGATAGGGTCAGGGGTTGGAGCTTCCTCTTCTAAATCCACTCCCTTCTCCCTTGCTTCTTCTTCTTCTTTCTGATCTATCTTTTCTTTCATCTTATCTGCTTTGTCTTGGACTTCTCCCAAGAGTTGCTCCATTTGAGACAACCTTTCTCTTAACAACTTGTTGTCTTCTTCTTGCTCATCCAAATTTTTGGCTAACTCAATGTTAGTCACCATGGTTTTTTCTTCTACTAATCCTACTAGTGTATTCTCTCCAACTGATTCAGTAGGCTGAAACATCCACCACAAGCCTGATCTTAATCAAACTCTGATACCAATATGGTGTGAGTGTTCCAAGGCTTGCCAGCACTTCATTCAAGAGACCTAGCTTGTCTCTTCTAGGAACCTAATCTCCTATAGGTCCTGATTGGCTTAGATGATTAAATAAGTTCAATTCCAACTCTTCTCTAAGATTTTCACTCTTTTTGCTTCACCTTTGAAAGACTAACACCTTTTAGTTAGTTCAATTCTTCACTTCTCCCACTACACTTAGAAGGATCTAAGTGCCAACTCCACTCTACAATTCATGATTCATTGTAGGGGTGCTAAGAATTTTATAATCCATGCATATGTTCCCATTTGACTCCATTTTGATGGATCCCTTAACCCTTTTTAGTCGATTTCAAACTTTAGTCTCCAAGAGGCCTAATTGGGCTTATTTCCTTGTAGCCTTTTACAATGAATTTTTCCCAATTATTTCAAAACTTTCCCAAATAATTTTCAAATCCAATACCACATTCAGATACCCTTTATCATTCCTCAAAATATTTTTTAATTTTTAATCCCCTAGGTCATCCATACATAGGGTTCCTAAAATCTAGGTCCAATAGGGCTAATAGGCCTAATTTCTAGGACTGTCTGCAACACAATTTAAAACTTGCTCAAAAATTGGTCTCATGGATTGGTATGACCTCAATCCTCATAGTATGTTAAGATTTGATCATACCCTATCTGGAACTATACTTGGCCTATACAGTACTTCTCTACCCTGCAAGATATCTCCTTTTCTTCAGCACTATATCTCTAAACGGGCACTGTCTGCTCGCCTAGGGCTTAGTAGTAAAAATAGATCTCCATCTTCCTACGACCCCTAATCCTAAAAATATATATACTAATGACTCTTCTAACATATCCATCCATTATTAGGTGTTTCCCATGGCTATATTTCATGGGGGAGCCATGAATCGACTGACTGGTCAGGACAGGACTAGTGAGCACACTAAACACAAAACAATTTATTCAACAGACTGATCCTAGTCTAATCAACTTACCTATCAAATGACAAAGTCTTAGAATAGTCCAAAGAAAACTAAACAATCACTAGATTTAGTCCTTCAATCCATTACACACGACTGCCACATCAAAATGCTCAGGTTTTTCTAAATACAGAGTTGCAGAGCTATATTCAATATGCAAAACTTGTTACAATGAACCACTAACATCGAGATTCAAGCCTCCTTCCCCATTAAATTCCATCTTCCATGTTTTTAGGGCCTGTTGGTCGATTCCCCACTCCTAGCTTCAAGGCAATCCTATGTAACCAAGTTGCATGCAACATTTGCAATTATTGCAAATGTTGTCATAGCAACTTTTGGCATCTTTGCCATTATGCCAACTTCCTAAGTTTTAGGACCTCTAACCTCTTCATTTCAAGGATCCAAGATCATTTATGACCTTATGGCATCTATATGACATTATTGATGTGTTTAAGACACATTGAAGACTCTACCTCAAACTCCTAACATTAAGAATTTGAAAAACTACTAACAATGGCTAATTTGGTGACCTTAGTCCTAATGACTAAATCACCTAGCCCACATTGCAATGACCTTATAAGGTCCAAAGTAAACAAACTATCTTGACTTGGCCAATGTCAAGTACAAGCCAAAACATCCTAACAATGGAGGTTAGCCTAGCGGTGCTCCTGCACCATAGATGTTAATAGATATGAAGTATACATGTACTATGAAGCATTATTTTTTGAGATAGATAAGGGATTTGGTGTAAAATATTAATTTAGATGGTTTCCATGAGAGTTCATGAGTATGCGATTGGGAATTATGCCCTCACAAGGTTTAAGAGACAACTTAGACAATGGTAGTCCAATAATACGGTGCCATTGATAGGAGATTTTTTGTAGTGGATAACTCAAGAATTCAACTTAGAGATACACCTTTACAAGGGTTTGAAGAAAGTTAGGAAATTTCCTCTTGATTCAATATTTGGTTGTTCAAAGAAATGTTTACTCAAATATGTATTTATTTTCCGTAATCAACAACTTTTGTTGTGTAAACCTTAAGGAGGTTCCCTTGGGCAAGGTAAATTTTGATGTTTTAGAATCAACAAAATAAGGGGGTAAGGTGAGCATAATAATTGTTTTGATATTTATATTATAATATTTGTTATAGCTACATAGTTATCTAGTTATATTAGTTGTATCTCCAATGTTTAATTCCTTAATTGCTTCTAAAGGTTTAAGGTTGAAGGTTTGCATTTTATATTTTTTAAGGTTTAAGGTTTATGTTTTAAGGTTTAAGGTTTTAGTTTTCAGAATAGAATATTAAAACTAACCATTTTATACATATAATTATTGAAAAACATGAAAATTAAACATTTAGTACTAATAGAACATTAAAATATTATTTTTTAACCATATAATTTTTAAAAAAAACTTCAAAAAAAATGCAAAAAGTGGGGCCCCTACCACTCACATGGCTAAGTGTCCTCAAGCCCCCATTCTCTACTTCGCCAGCCCCTCACTATGCAAATGAGGGGCTTAAACTATGTTCTATGACTTTTATTATCTAAGAGGTACTCGATCGAGTACTTGTCCAAGTGCCCTCAAGCCCCCATTCTCTACTCCACTAGCCCCTCACTGTGCAAATGAGGGGCTTAAACTATGTTCTGTGACTTTTATTATGCGAGTGGTACTCGAATGAGTAGGAGTCGGCTGAGTACTGCTTAGTCGAGTACCTCTAGCCACATAGGCACAATTAGGCGCCATGCAATGAGTATGTAGATTCAGCCGAGTGTTACTCAACCAAGTACTACTCAGCCGAGAAGCACTCGACCAAGTCCTCTGGGTTAGCCAAAAATGTGACACACCTTCATTCTTTTACCCGTAACACAAGATCTAGCTAGAGACTAGTCATAATTTAACATCAAAACCTTTTCACTTTAAAGCCTCCTTATCGAGTTTCTAATTTCCAAACAATTTTTAAGAAAGACTCATCCGATTTCATAATTTATTTTAAAAAAAAAAATTCTTGAAGATTGCCTTAAAAAAAATGAAATTTCCTTCCCTTCTAGCATAATTTATTGGTAGAAAAACTATTATGTACTTTCTATTCCCATAATTTTTTCTTACCAAAATGAAAAGAGGAATGTGATTCTAGTATATGCATAATGAAATTATAAAATTACATCATTTAATAGATCTAGGAAAATATCTTTCTTATCATTTTTAAAAAATTAAGAATTAAATGACGTGAAATAAAAAAAAGTATTTGAGGAGCATTAAAAGTATTCTATAATATTGACAGGTTCTTAGTTAGAATTATCTTATCGATTGAAGTTGAGATCTATGGAATTTCTTAGACATCATCACAACAATCATAAGGCCACTAAGTTTTTTCTCAAAGGTAACGAGTGAAAAATGTTGGTAGCACATAATTTAAAGTTTAATGTAATAATTAGTGGTACAAGGTTGTGGATCCAACAAACAATATCTTGGAATCCAAAATAAAAGTGACAACCATGAGTTCAGATGTTGTGCATGGGTTATCATAAGGTGTTGCACTTATCTCTACAAACCCATGATATATGTCAAGAGTAAAGACTTCTCCCAAAAATTTCATACAAATTAACAATTTAATTAATTTATTCAAAATTCACCCCACTGTAAAGCATTTTACTATGGTTTTGGACTATTCCAAAGGCTAAAATTGACTAATATTATAGATCCATACATTATGAGAGCTTACATGACTTAAATTTGTAATTTCCTAGTAGAAATGTTATACTTTAATGAAATCAAAGGGTTATTTAAGATATGTAAAAGCCTACTAAAATACATAAGTGCGTGCCCCAAGTGCCATACCACTAAAAACCCTATGCCCAAATAATGTTATAAATGGGTAATAAAAAAAATAAAAATAAACTCTAACTAAATCAATAAAAAAGATGTATTTTGGTAGTGGCACTCCCATTGGGTTGCCACACCAACCACCTTGTTCACGCCATTGGGGCCTATCATGTGTTGAATGTGGTTAGCCAACTCAATTGTAATAATGTTTGGTTTGAAGGTGATTCTATGAATATAATTTAGTACATAAAAGGAAAAAATAAGCCTTCTTGGACAATCAAGTGTTGGATCAAATTATCAAAGAAAATTATTAGATCAGTTTCATATTCCATGCCTACCAGGAAACCAACATGGTGGCACACTTCTTCACTAACAAGTGGTTAATGGCTAAGGAAATAATGATGTGGCCCAAGGCTGAAATTTTTTATGATGATTTCATCTCCTTGCTAAGGTATGGTAGAATTCATGGAACAAGATTTAAAATCCACTCCATTTAATGATTATGATGGTTGATATAATGTATAGTGTCATAAATTAAACACTTTTTTTCATGATAAAGGTTTTTTTATATTGGATTCAGGCATTACTCTCGACACACTTTGTAGGTGTTTTTATGGCTCATCATATTTTATTCTATATTCTTTTCTTCCCTTCCCTTAAGAGCTGGTAATTTCAATATGGGGGGTGAAAGGCGACATGTGGAGCTGATTAAGTATAAAAATTCAAGGGAAATATTGTTAGACCTATTTAGATGTTTTTGATATTGGTTTTCATTAATGTCAAATCCCTCATACAGACATCCTAGTGGTATCGGTTGGTCGTTGGAAGTTTTGGATATGCATCAGATGTATGTCAATTATATAATAGATATAATAGAGGTTCCATTTATGGACAATTTTGATGGCTTGTGGAAGGTGTACTTGGTTATATTCATGGCCTACATGTTTCAATACACTAGTATGGTTTTTTGTGACCAGTATTGTATGAAGTTTCTTGTCATTTTCTAGTGATTGGTATACTTGCAATATTCTTCTAGTTGTTTATGATATCTAGACAATGGTGTTTCTCATCAAATTTGTTTTGATATCTTTATTGGACCTTCTGTATCATGCTTTTCCTATCGGTTGGTTCATATATTTTGGTAATCAAGAGATGGTCTTTGTTGTGCCATTTCAATAGTATCGGTAAATGTAACATGTAGTATAAAAATATTATGTATGACCTATATTTGGTCCTCGTGTAGTATGTTATAATATTTACTTAAGTGTGTCCTAGATTTGGGACCTATGGTAATGCATTTAGTGTAATTGTAATTTATCTTTTATAATTGGGGCCATCACACACATTTTCTGGCTAGCATTTGTATGGTCAGATATTGATATAAGTAAAGGAGAAATGTTTTGTATATATGCAATGGAGGATATGTGATGGTGTAAGTCTTAATAGTGTGAGTTACTAAAGGAGAAAAAGTGTAAACCTATGACGGTGTTGTATGTGAGAAAAAGTTTGCGAGGTAGATTACTGAAGATCAAGAAGTGGCTTGCATACTGTGTTATAGTGAATTTGAGAGTTATATACTTAGAGAAGATCAAATTTTAGATCTACATGTGTTTATAATATCTGAGCTAAATTATTGATCTATTTAATGCATATCCAGATGTAATTCTTTCAGTTCATCATTTCTTAGTGATATTTGTATTGGAATTTATACATATTCAATTATAAGGGTAGTTCCAACAGTGAGCTAACCAACCATGAGCCAACCTATAGTGAGCATAGCCATTAGTGAGCCTTTGTAAAAATCATTTTAATTAGTGTTTCATTTTATGAGAATTATCTTCTCTGTGGTTTTTCATATTTTGGGTTTCCATGTAAATCTTGTTCTTCTTTGTGTTGATGTTTTTGTGCAAGTTCATGTTCTTATCAATTATGAATGCTTAATGTGGTTAACCAATAGAACACAATTTGATATTGATTTTTTTTATGATTTTCCCAGAAAGTAAAATTTTTATAAGGTGTGTAAGAATAACTAATTCAACCCCCCTCCTTATTTACTCTCCTAGTTCAACAACTCTGGTATCAGAGCTTGGTCCCTTGCAAATATAGCTTAACCGCTTGAGATAGATCATAGACATTTGAACAAATGAAAGGAGGATACTACATTGAAGAAGGTTGTAAAACCATAATGAGTGACATTAAAGCTGTACTAAATCATTGATGTCAACATACGCTATGGATTTTCATATTCTGGCGGTATCAATTTATGTGTACTAATAGTATTGGTGGTATCAGTATCTATGCCGATAGTATGTGTGTTGGTAAAAGTGTTAACTAAATTTTTTATTTAGATATCTATCCTTATTCATTTTTGTGTTTGTGTGTGCAACATATGGCAGATTGGTCATTTGAGGTTGATCCTATTTGAAGCATGTTTGTATTTAAGTCTCATTTGTTAATATGTAATGTGTTCATCATAGATGTTGGTACCAATGGCTTTGGACAAGGTGTTACATGTTGGCATGTGTGGGGAAAGTCATATTGGTAAACATGGTCAAGAGTTTATTCCTTACCATTGTGGGAATGACTTGGTGTGACCTATTTCAAAAAAAAATGGCCGACATAGTTAGGGGCATCACAAAATATAAGATGGGAAAGGACTTAGGTTGTTTGCATGGCTTGTGCACTGCTTGTATGTGAAGTGATTGTGAATCTATTTCTTGAGATCTATGTATAACTCATGTGAGTGGCACAATATCGGTGATATTAGTGGTGGATTCAATCTATTTTCATACATCTTGGCAGTGAGCCTCTTTGTATTTGTAATGAGCCTCTTTGTTTTCGTAGTGAGTCTCTTTGTAATTGGTAGTGAGCCTATGTATAGTGGCAACAAGCGTATTCATATATAAGGGTAGTTAGTTTGAATTATAATGAGAACAAATAGTAGTGAGCCTTTGTATAAATAACCTTTATCGGTGTCATCTTAACTAGTTTTTCATTTCATGAGAATTATATTCTCCATGGTTTTCCCAATTTGGGTTTTCCACATAAATCTTGGTGTTCTCTGTGTTGGCGTTCTTATGTTTTCATGTTTACATTTTCTGTGGATGTTTAAGTACTTAACCGATAGAACACAATTTTTTATTACTAATATTTATTAGTTTATCAACAAAGAAATTTTTTTGTAGGTTGTGTGGGAATAATTGATTCACTCCCCTCTTAGTTTTTTGGCGCGTTCAAAAGAAGGAAGTGAATGAATGTATCAAAAAGTTGAGAGATCAAATCAAGAAATTCAAAGTAAGAAATAAAGAAGTCAATCAGAAATTGAAGGGGTCAAAAGAGAAATTAGCAGATCTGGAAGGAGAATTGAAGGAATCAAAGGAAAAGGTAGCATACCTATAAAAGAGGCTGAATGGAAATATGCATTATGAGGAATTTATCAGAGAATATAAGACCAAATAGAAGAGAACACAATACACAAATATTTAACATGGTTCACCCAATCCCTGGGCTATGTCCACCAAACAACAAGTCCAATCTTCCTATTATCCAGTGATTACAATCTGATCGCAATACATAATACCTTACCACTCAATACCACTGTAAGAAGCAAAAAACATTACATGACGTAAAACCCTAACCCTAAAAAATTTTATATAATCTTTATGCCACTTTAGGGTTACAACATGTCAGTCCGCAAATTAAGTAAGGCCCAAAATTTAACAACCCCACACATTGCAGAAAGTGTAAAACACTTTCCTGATCAGTCACCATAATATAACAAACTCCCACTTGGGGACTGATCAGACTCCACAAAAACCAAAAATTCTCCCACTTGGAGACTAATCTTGTAGCTAAACCGCTACCCTGTGAAGCTCCCATTGGATTCAACCTTCTTGGAGTCTACTCTTCTGTCAGTCTATTCAATCTAGAAGACCAACCGAAGCTGAACAAGAATTCAACTTCTCCCTTGTCACAACCTTTGTAAACATATTTTCTTGATTATCATATATATGTATCATTTACAAATTTAATTGTCCATCATCAAAAATTGACGGAATGAAATGATACCGCAACTCTATGTGTTTTGTCTTTGAGTGCAAAGCAGAATTATTCACAAGATGAATGGCACTCTGACTGTCTGAATATAGATAGTTATCCACCTGTGGAAGTCCCAATTCTTCCATGAAGAATTGAAGCAATATCATCTCCTTAGCTACCTCTGTAGAAGCAACATACTCTACCTCTGTAATGGATAAACCATTCACCTTTTGTAACCGAGAAATCCAATTCACTGTTGTCCCACCAATACTAAATACATAATCTTTAGTACTCCACCTGGTATCTATATCTCCTACCAAATCTGAGTCAACCTAGCCTTGAACAGTAGTAGTAGAGCCCCCAAAGTGTAAACACTTATTAGATGTACCTCTCAAATATCTGAGAATCCATTTGACTACACTCTAATGCTCAATCCCAAGGTGACTCATATACCTGCTAACGACTCCCACTGCATGTGAAATGTTTGGCCTAGTACATACCATAGCATACATTAAGCTCCCTAGAGCTAAAGCATAAGGTATCTTGGACATTTTAGCCTCTTCTTCTGGTGTCTTTGGACACATCTCCTTATTCAATTTCAAATGACTAGGAAAAGGTGTAGTGACAACTTTGGCATCCTTCATGGAGAATCTCTGCAACACCTTTTCAACATAATCAACCTAAGATAGTGTTAATTTTTGTTCTTCCTATCTCTACAAATTTTCATTCCAAGGATTTGTTTTTCTGCCCCCAAATCGTTCATAGAAAAAGATTTTGCTAACTGTTGTTTCAACCCCTTAATATGATCCATGTTAGACCGAGCTAAAAGCATATCATCAACATATAAGCATAGAATAATGTAGCCATCCCCATTTAACCTCTTGAAATAAAAACAATGGTCAGAATTACATTGAGTGTATCCATTCTCATTGATAAAAGTATCAAACTGAATATACCATTGTCGAGGTTCTTGATTCAAGCCATATAAAGTTTTCTGCAATCTGCACGTTAAACTCTCCTTACCCTTGACCTCAAATCCCTATGGTTGTACCATATATATTTCTTCATTTAAACCACCATGAAGAAAAGTTGTTTTAACATCAAGTTGCTCTAAATGCAAATCTTCAATAGCCACAAAACATAAAACAGTATGAATAGAAGTCATTTTAAAAACTGGAGAAAATATCTCATCAAAATCAATACCATGTTTCTATGCAAATCCTTTTATGACTAATCTAGCTTTAAATCTTTTCTTACCTCCATCTTCTTCTTTTAGCATGTAAACTAATTTATTCTGCAAAGTTCATTTATCAGCAGGTAACTTACATAAATCTCGAGTCTGATTTTTTAGCAAAGAGTCCATTTCTTCTGTCATTGCAGATTCCCACTGAAGCTTTGTATCCACCTACATAACTTCATTATAAGATTTTGGTTCACCAGCATCAGGTAATAAAATAGAATACAAAGAAGGTGAAAATCTATTTGGAGGTCTACTTAGCCTTGTTGACTATCTAACATTCACTGGGGTGTGTGGTATTTGTTGTTGCGGTTGTTACAGAGCATAAGGAATTACTAGAACATTATCTTTTGGAGTATCATCCAACTCTACATAATCAATGTCTTTCTTCTTGTGTTGTCACAACATATCTTTGTACAATATTTTCTCATTGAATATGACATCCCTGCTCCTTACAATTTTGCAATTTTAAAAATCAAAAAGTCTATAGCCAAATTCATCAATTCCATATCCAACAAATACATATTTCTTTGATTTTTCTTCTAGCTTGGTTCTATTTTCAAAATCTATATGTGCAAATGCTTTACAACTGAAGGTTTTGAGAAAAGAATAACTTACCTTCTTACCAGTCCATGCTTCCTCTAGAATACCACAACCCAAAGGAGTAGATGGACCTTTTTTAATTAAATAAAAAATAGTATTTATAGCCTCTTCCCACATGTTTAAGGGGAGCCCAGCATGCAATCTCATAGTCCTTGCATGCTCCATTATTGTCATGTTCATGTGTTCAGCCACTCCATTTTCTTGTGGAGTTCTTGGAACCATTTTCTGCCTACGAATACCATTAGAGGAGAAATAATATTAAAATTATTTTCCATGATAATCATCACCCTTATTAGATCTGAGACATTTTAATCTTTTACCAGTCTCATTTTTAACCAAGCTTTTCCATTTTTAAAAAGTTTTGAATACTTCAGATTTCTGCCTAAGGAAATAAATCCAGACTTTCCTAGTTGCATCATCAATGAAATTAACATAATATGAAGAGACACCAAGGGAAGAAACCTGAGTCGGACCCCATACATATGTCTGCACAAGCTCTAATTTATCATCTTTCTTTTCCTTCCCACCCTTTAAGAAACTGAGTCTCTTTTGTTTCCCATACACACAACTTTCACAGAAATCCAAATTTACACATTTCAGACCTGGTAAAACTTTCTTTGAATGAAGTAATTTCATACCTTTCTCACTCATGTGCCCAAGTTTGTTGTGCCATAGTGTGGTTTTGGTATCCACACCGACTCTTTCATTTTCTACCTGCTCAACTGCAGCAACTGTTCCTGAACATTCATTTTTCTCTGTAACATTTAAAGTAGAAGGAACAACATTACCTGTACAAAGATATAAGTTTCCTACTTTCACACCTTTTTCTACTACTAAGGAACCTTTTGAAACCTTCCAATTTTTATCATTAAAAGTAACTGTGCAACCTTCATCACCTAGTTTCCCTGCTAAAATTAAATTTCTACTCAGCCTTGGAACATGTCTTACCTCTTGTAGTAGTCAATGATTCCCATTTTGAAACTTAATCTTAATTCTTCCCTTCCCAACAATTTGGTAGGGTTCATTATCTCCCAAATAAAATTTCCCAAAATCACCTTGGACATAATCAATAAAATAACTCCTATGGGGTGTAGCATGAAAGGAAGCCCCTGAATCTAGAACCCAAGAATCATCAACATTCTCAAGGGAAAGAATCAAAACATCATCTTCAGATTTAGTACTTACCACATTTTCCTCCTTAGTGCCTTCATGTTTGTCTCCTTCTTTATTCTTTTGAGACCAGCAATCTTTCTTCTTGTGACCCAGTTTTCCATAGTACCAATAGTCACTAGGTCCTCCTGATTAAGACCTCTTTCCCTTTGACTTCCCTCATGATTTCCCATGATTTCTAGAGTTCATTCCTTTATCTCTTTTTCTCCCTCTGCTTTCTACATTCAAGACACTACCTGATATAGCTTCTCCTGAGCTTTTTCTATGAATTTCCTTGCTCAGAATAGCACCAACAACATCATTAAATTTTAGGGTGTTTGTAATAGAAACAGAGTTACTAACAACCATTATCAAGCCATTCGAGATTTCGAGCAAAGAACACAGAATCAAAAGAGCCCTAATTTCTTCATCAAAATTTATATTTACAGAGGATAATTAACTAGTAACTGTATTAACCTCATTTAAATGATAAGCCACTGACCCACCTTCTACCATCTTCATATTAAATAAATGCTTCATAAGAAAACATATTTGAAGTGGAAGGCTTTTCATACAACTTTGCTAGGGTGTCAATCAAATATTTAGTTTTCTTTTCTTTGGTAATATTAAATGCCACCGATTGTGCCAAGCATAAGAGAATGCTTCCCAATGCCTTTCTATCCAGAATATCTCAATCCTCCTGAGACATAGCTATAGCTTTCTTGGCCACTCCTCCCAATGATCATCATAAATCCTTCTGATAGAGATAGTCCTCCATTTGCATTTTCCATAACTGAAAGTTATGCCCATTAAACTTCTCAACCTTCAATCTACCCTCATCTTCCATTACTCCCACTCAACTGTGAGACTCCCACTAAACCATGAGATCTTCCTGCAGAGGATAACTGAAGACCTCACTCTGATACCACTTGTTAGGATTAAATATTTAGAAATCTAACAATTACTTGTAGAAATATAGCCAATATAATAAAATATAAGACCAAACAAAAGAGAACACAATACACAGATTTAACATGGTTCACCCAATCCCTGGGCTACATTCACTAAACAACAAGTCCAATCTTTCTATTATCCAGTGATTG
Source organism: Thuja plicata (assembly GCA_018584345.1). Lineage (NCBI taxonomy): Eukaryota > Viridiplantae > Streptophyta > Pinopsida > Cupressales > Cupressaceae > Thuja > Thuja plicata. Next base: position 2,067,964 of record MU226284.1, read on the forward strand.
TACAATATAATCACAATATGCAATCCCTTACATCTCAATACCACCGTAAGAAGCAAAAAACATTACATGACGTAAAACCCTAACCCTAAGCTGATTTATACAATCTTTATGCCACTTTAGGGTTACAACATGTCGAACCACAATTTAAGTAAGGCCCAAAATTTTACAACCCCACGCATTGCAGAAAGTGTAAAACACTTTCCTAGATAATACTTTCCTGATCTGTCACCACAATATAACAAGATGAACATTTATTGCATAGCTAGAATACAACTGGAAGTTGCAATGAAAGAATAGAAAGAATCTAAAGAAAAGTTCAAGGATATTATCAAGAGGATTTGAGATCAAAATGAGCTGATGGAGATAGAATGAAAGAGTCTAAAAGAAGAAGAAGAAGTGTGTGAAAGAAGTATTATTTTTGATCAATTATTAGACATGCAAAAAAGTCACAAAGATGAGGAAGGATTAGGGTTTATCGGTGAATGTTCAAATCAAAAGGACAAAGGAAAAGAGATGGAAAGTGAAGAATATGCAAAGGTTGAAGTAACAAGTAAGCTCAAAAATCATAATACATACACAAGAAGACCTCCAGTAAGACAACTGAATGCTCAGAGGTACTTATCTTTTAATGGTTGTTGTTATATTTGCAAGAAGTTTTGTCATAAAGCAGTGGATTGAAAAATTAGAAAGGATCAAAAGGTTCAATGCTTTAATTTTCATAAGTTTTGTCATATGAAAAATGTATGTAAAAGTCAAGTTTCAAATCAGGATAAGAAGAGTGAAACAAATCATATCTTTCGTGGCAATTTCTATGTATGTCACAAAAATGGTCACAAGGCTAGTCAATACAAATCGAAGATTTAGTCAGTGAGATATGATATAAGGATTATTACTTGTTTCAAGTGGTGTTAGAGTGGTCATTATGATAACACATGAAAATATAGTGTTACTCCAGTAAATACATAAAGTGGAAATAATATTTTGGTTGAAACTCAAAAATATAATATGACATGAAAGAAGAAATATATTGTTCATGTGGAGAGTCATGTGGTATCAGCTCCTGGCACTAGCTTTTTTGACAACTAAGTTGAATGCTTTGTCTTAAGGGGAGTTCTAACATGTTGAATCATTCATCTTCCCATCTCCAAGGTGCTACTAATTGAAAGTGTCTTGTTTCTAGTAGGAAAGATAAGTGTATTAATGATGATAAGATTTTTGTTGTTTTATAATGTCAATGATATTTAAATTTTAATGGAAAAATCATTCATATTGTTTCATGGCTTTAAAGGCGGTTTTTTTGAATCATTTCGTATCATAGTACAAATAGAATTTTTTTGAATTGGAGAGAGCCTAAGAAAGAGCACTTATAAAGAGAGCATGCCAGCTAAATTGGCTATATGTGGTGTCAATGCCTCCATAGCAAAGGAAATTAAGAAATTTGAACTGAAGGAATTTCATTATAGCCGCATTAAGTAATTGGAATCTTGGTTAACTGTGGAGGATATGCAAAGAATCAAAATTATTGGAATAGATATTGGGGTAGAATTTCCCTGGTGTGAGGATAGAGAATTCATCATGTTCATGTTCAGTTAGTTCGATGGTGAAACCCTACTGCTGGACAAACCATATGTGGTATTGAACAAGGTAATTGAAGAAATTGATGGATTATTTAGCATTGGTGATTTTCCTACAAAGAAATCTATTATTTGTCAAGAGGTAGAAGCTCTTACAAAGATTGGTCAAGATAAATGTGCATTTCTAATCAATTCTCTTGAGGATCTCATAGTGAGGTATGTCTCTAATGGTGTCTCATACAAGATTCAATTTTGAAATTGTGATGGTTTGAGTTTTGCATTAGCTTTGTATATTTCATGTAAGCTTGTGAAAGAGAATGTTCAAATGGATCTGTGAAAAATGTTGTTGGATAATTTTCTTGAAAATGTGAAGATGAGAGTTGAAGGTGGTTATGATTTCAAATTTGGGTCATTGGTTATGTGATTTGTCTTTTACTTTATGAAATCTTTACCTGTCAATGAAAATATTGTATGGAGGACTAATATTCCTATCCGTAAGAAGATTTTCAAGTATTTGAATATGTTGGAGAATAGGAAAAATGTGTGCAAGAAAAATTTCTTGTTTGTAGAAGGGAGTATTAGTTCAAGATTGGTGATTGTTAGTGCTTTTCTTGCAATTTGTGGTGAGGAGGGTTCCTCCTTGAGTCAGAAGAGATTTGAATAAGCTGGTTTTGGTTCATCTCCTAAACTATAGAAAATAAAGACAGGTGATAGAGGAAAATAAATAGTTACCATTTCAAAGGATGATGATGAAGAAGAAGTTTAGGAAGACAATCTAGCAGAAGATATGGAAGAAGAGAAAAATCTACTTTCTCTGAAAGAATCTAAGCATGTGGATTTTGATATGATGAAAACCTTGTTGGACAATAATGAGCATGAAAGAATTTCTAATTTGTGAATTGAGTTTTCATCAGTGGATAAGAAATTGATGAAAGAATCAATGACTAATCACTTGATTAGTAAAATATTATGGTATCTAGTGTATCTAGTATCTTACTAGCGGAACTTGTGATGAGTGTTGAAATTGAGTTGTTGTAGTTTGGTTCCGATTATCATACAATGAAGAAATCTATAATGAAGAAATGTGACAATGAAAAATAGAGAATTTTAAGGATTATTGGTTAGATGAGGGGATGTGTGAAGGAAATTATAGACATATAAAAGTATTATCTTTGGTGGCCTATTATCCTAGATAATTTCATAGGTCAGAGTGAAGTGATTCACAAAGAATTGAAGTATCTTGGAAAGACTTATGATATCTTTAATGATCAAGATGGAAAGAAGAGAATTAAAACATGTAAACTTAAGACATAATGGGTGTTGTTGCAGATATAAAGAGAAGACTTGATAATTAAAAATTGGTTAGTGAAGGATCTAGTTCAGGTTCGGTTGGAGCATGTTGTTGATATACTTACTATCGCAAAGGATTATGAGTGATGGTTTTATTCTTCAGACTAGAAGAAATGTTTTGACAAATTGGTGGATTTTAATAGTCTATGTTCCCAAATGGGGGCTATCATTGTTGAGTCAAAGAAGGAGCTTCCAATTCTAAAGGAGAGGTACAAGAAAGTATTTTTGGTTAAAACTATTGTATTTATTTGACTTTCTTTAGAATACATTCACTAATACATTTTGCATCAATTTGCGACGGCTATGTGTCGCAATTACGTCAGCTATGTGTCGTAATTGTGACACAAGTAGACGTCGCTGTTTTTTAGTCGCAAATTACGACGTCTTCGATTATAGTCGCAATTACGACTCTAATCCGTCGCAATTCACTATTTCCATCCCCGTCCAATCCTCGTCGCAATTCTTCCAAATGTGTCACAATAGCGACGCCACACAAAGATTATTGCGACGGCTGGACGGGCGTAGCTCCTGCACCGACACAACAGAAGGTCCGTCTCAATCAGTGGGGGTGTGTCGCAATGGCGACGTAAATGCGACGGCGTAAGCCGTCGCATGTACAGCATACCCGTCGCAAAAGCTTGGCCGGGGGACGCAATGGTGACGCGTATGCGACGGAATTTCCATTGACTTAACAGGATTGTCGTCTCAATATTTATGGCTTGCGACGGCTTTTACTGGATTACGTCGCAATTGCGACATTTGCGCTGGTAAACAAAAAAAAAAATAGTTGTGTTTGGGGATGGGTTTGGA
>MU226284.1:2071797-2094293 GCA_018584345.1 Thuja plicata
TATCAGGCGACGGCCGTAGATGATTTATATGTATAGTTAACAAAATGCGCCAAATGTTTTTTTTTTCAATTATATCCCGGTGGCGTCGCAATTGCGACATATACTTTCCAATACGTCGCAATTGCGATGTTGTCGGGGAACAATTGAAAAAAAAAAGCCAAAAACATGCAACATTTGCCTGCCGTCGCAAATGGGCGTCGCAAATTGACCCCTACTGTATTAGTTATTTTGGCCCCTTTTCTATTGTGGAAAAAAAGGGGGAGAAAAAGAAGAAAAAAAATGATACTTCTACTTAGGGGGATTTTGTGGTTGCAACGTTGTTTGGATTACAAGTGCATTTTTTTGGGTGTTTTTCCATCGATGCCTAAAGGCGAGACTGTTATACCTATTGAGTTATTATTGTCCTTTATTTTCATTGCTTTTAAAACTCTCATATTGACATCCTTATGGTATCAATTGGTTGTTGATATTTTTAGATATACATCAAATATCTATTGATTATATAACAGAGGTTTCGATTATGGATAGGTTTGATGGTGTATGGAAGGTGTACTCGGTTATACTCATGGCCTAAATTTTTTGTTACACTTGTATGTTTTTTGATAATCAATATTATATGAAGATTCTTTTCAATTTCTGGTGATTGATATGCTTGCAATGTTCTTCTAGTTGTTTATGACATTTGGACAATGGTGTTGTTCATTAGATTGGTTTTAACATATTTATCTAGACCTTCTCTATCATGTTTCACCTATCTGTTGGTTCAAATGTTTTGGTAATCAAGACATGGTCTTGGTTATAGAATTTCAACACTATTATTAATTGTAATGTGCAATGTAAACATCTTATGTATGACCTATATTTGGTCCTAGTGTAGTGTGTTGTAATATTTCCTTAAGTGTGTCCTATATTTGGGACTTATGGTAATGCATTTAGTGTAATTGTAATATATTTTATAATTGGGTCCATCACACACTTTTTGTGTGGCTAACATATCTATGGTCATATATTGATATAAATAAAGGATAAACTTTTTGGATATGTGATGGTGTAAGTGCGAACAATGTGAGTTACCAAAGGAGAAAAAGTATGAACATGTGACAGTGTTGTATGTGAGTAGAAGTTCGTGAGGAAGATTATAAAAGATCAATAATTGGCTTGCATAATGTGTTATAGTGGATCTGATAGTTACATACTTAGAGAAGAGATCAACATTCAGATCTACCAATGGTAACAATAACTGACCTTAATTGTTGAATTTTTTAATGCATAGCCAAATACAATTTTATTAGTTCATCTTTTGTTAGTAATATTTGTATTAAGAGTTATCCATATTCATTTTTAAGGTTATTTATCTTGACTGGTAGTGAGCCAACTAGAAGTGATCACAACCGGTAGTGAGCCTTTGTAAAAATCACCTTAACGACATTTCATTTAATGAGAATTAGCTTCTCCCTGGTTTTTCCCAATTTGGGTTTGCATGTAAATATTGGTGTTGTTTGTGTTGGTGTTTTTTTTTCCTTTCATGTTCTTATCTATTATGAATGCTTAATGTAGTTAACCAATAGAGAAGAAGTTGATATTTTTATTGTTTATGAATTTACTGATAAAGTAAAAATTTTATAAGGTGCGTGGGAATAATTAATTCACACCCCTCTTATTTGTTGTACATTTTCAATAAATACAACTGTTTTGGATACTGGTGAGAGGAGGTCTTACCCACTATATAGAAAAGCTTTATGGCTAGGATTCAAAAGTTACTAAAATTTTAACCAAAGGCTGAAAGGATTGGAAGTGTCTACATTCAGGAGAATTATGCTCATTTATGAGCATCTTATTGCTAAGGTTACAATATTACCTATGGAGGGACTCAAGTTCTATAGAGATAGGAAATACTCTGATATTGCCATCGATAAATTCCCAAAATATTAGAAATAAAGGGAGAGTTTAGATAGGGTTTCTAAGAGTAGTTATGATATGACGAAGATAATATTGATGTGGAGGAAGGTGTTAGATTTTATAATGGAGTATATAACCTTGGATGCGAAGTTCACTAGGGCCTTTGACCACCACCTCATCCCACTCAACCATTTTAGGAACCGGGTGAGGGTTTCTTTTCTATTTTATCTGATATCTTTCCTGAACTCTAACATAAAGAAACATATGAATAAACCCACTAAGAAAATAGTTCTTCATGACGGTCTCCTTTCTCTTATTCATGATCATTTTAAGGCAATGCCTACCCCATACAATATTCCCCTATCTCTATTTTGGAGGATGAAGAACTTGCTTCTAGTTACTCTAAGGAGGAAGATAGAAATTCATAGATGGACGAAGAGGAGTTTGTTCCTTCCTATAAGCTTAAAAGGAGCACAAAATCTAATTTAAAACTTTTTCCTTTTGGTAAAGGTAAATTGAAGGGCAGAGATAAGTTGATTTCTCTTTCCCCTTTCTCTACTAAAAGAAATACTAAGGAGAAGGTTTGGGTGGCTCCCCAGGACAAGAGGAAAGTTGTTATGATAGATGACCCTCATTGTGGGTCTAAGAGAGAGGTCTCCTCGACCTCCCCTTCTTTGAGAGATTACTTTTCTTATCACTAGGCCACTAATAGGGAGGGTAGAACAAGGTTCCCCCTTCAATGGAATGCATAATTTATTTAATTTAAACTTGATTAAGAATTCCCTGTTGACATTTTGGCAATTGCTAGAAATGGGTCTGTAGATTTTTTCAGAATCGTCAAATGGGACTTTCAGAAAATTAAAGATATTATGATTAAACAAAGGGCAATGATAAGTAAAATGGAGTTTATGGAGACATGTGGCGGTGATATGAGAAAATATAAGTTTTGTAAAGGAAAGGAATTATGGATAGAGGAAGAGAAAAAATTGGTGGCTGACTATCTTACTAAAACTATGGAAGCTATCAAGATGTTGAAAAAAGGACTATGAAAGAAAAGTCTCTGCATTTGAGGAGAAAACAAAGAATCTAAAGGATTCCCTTCAATCCATTATGAGCCTCAGCCACAAGGTTATAAGACCACCACCAAAAGAATGAACACCGTGGGGGGAAATGTGGAAAGTGTTTACCAAGAACAATTGGTTGTGGAGCTAGATATTGAAACGGATAAAGGCCAAGAGGAGTTGATGGGGCATGACAAGAGAAGTTGGTAAAATATGAAGAGAAAGGTAGAATAAACTCCCTTAAGATATACAAGATATGAAGACATTAGTGCATAACATGAATCAACTCAAGGCATAGGTTGCTAACACTCTGAAGAATCTGGGTTAATTTTCTCTACTCTTTCCTGGAGTTTTGTTGCTTAGTTTGGTTGTTGATTGTAGCTTGTTTCCTTTCTTATTTTGTGACCATCTTTCTAGTTTTGGATTGTTTAGTTTTTTTTTTAAGAGTTACGCTTATTTCTAAATCTTATCAAGACTATATAAATGGTTTTGGGTCCCGTCAAAATTTTTTTACTATAATAAAATACTAAATCAACAGAAAGTGCTACAACCATACCAATCAGAGGATTTTAGAGAAGGGTGGGTATCAATATGATTGCATATCCATGTACATAAATACATACAAATTGAGTATAATTATGAAAATTAAGATGTTATAAAAGGAGCCCCCACTTTATAGGGAGATGTATTGTGTGGTGCACAATAGAAGGAACCAAATATGTTTGGCTTGTTGTTGTAATGAGAGTGTCATATGAACTTAATCATCGACGCATGAAAAGGGAGTGCATGGAGATGACATATGGATGAAGGGGACTGAGAAATATGAGAATTCCATAGTACAAAGCACTCAAATGATAGGTGTGACTTATATAATTTATCAAGAAGAATTCAAATTCTATATAGATTCTCTTATAATTAATGAATGGAGAAATTTTCTCGTTATTTATCTAAGAAATAAATATATTAACCACAATGTCTAACCATCGCATCATTACAACATTTAAATAATGCACCACATTTATAATATAAGGAAGTTCTTCTTTCATACAATTTTATATTCAATGTGACATTCTAATTCTTATATGTGTTGTTTTTAACTTGCATTTACATGGTGGAATATAAATATGAGAGCTTGCTTCCGTGACTTAATATTTTGAGGCTAGCTAATTTTATATATATATAAAATGCTCCAAATTTTTAATTAAAATGAATAAATTATATTGTGTCGTAACTGACATTACTAATTTGTATGATTGATAAAGAAATTTTTCATAATGACTCATTAAACCTATCAATCTGCTTTATAGTAAAAGAACATTAAATTAAAAATGAATCCGTAGAAGGAGAGATAATTGGAGAATAGTGTCATTCTCATTCTCATGTTTTTAAGTTATTATGAAATATAAAGTGAAAGTGTAGGCCCAAAATAATTATTCTTCAATTTTTTTGTTCCCTCAAATTATGCTATCTTAAAAAGTAGAAGGGAAAAGATGTGAATGGATAGTGCATCTGTGCCTATAAAAAATAAAAAAGGGTTTTGTACATGTCATTTGTTTTTATTAAGGATTAAATGGGTTTTGAAGGGGCCTTGAAACCCTTTAGAAATAGATTTTGAATGGATATGGAACCCTCAAGTGAATAGCTACAACAAATAGAGAAAATACACAACATCCCTATAATAAGAAAACAATTAGTAGGCTAGAAGAATCTAAAAAGAAAAATATCAAGCTGCAAAAATAGTAGGTTGAAGTCCCAAGAGATAGAAACAAGGTTTTTACCTAGCTCTCTTAACTAGAAAAGGTTTTGATAGGCTCCCATAATTTTCCCAAGGATTTTTCTAGATAACCTTAATCTAAGATATGAGTTTTAGAAAGGCTCCCATAACCTTCTAACAAAGAAATACACCACCTCTAATTCCCCAACATTCACCACCACATTAGGAGAAACATACACATCAGTAAGATAAACAAGGCAGAAAAGAAGTAGGCATTGACATAAATCCTCAATCTAACCCGAAAAGGCCTCCACCCCCATAGGACACATCTCCACCTCTAAAGGAGACAAGATAGGAAAGACCATAGAAGAAATAAAGTAGGCTCTAAAAAATAGGAAAAGAAAAAGAGTCTTCCTAACACTAAAGAATCAAAACTTATCTTCCCAAACTGAACAAGAGACCCTTAACCAAAAATGCAAGGATAAGTATACCTTAGACAAGGTTGATGCAATGAGATTCAGATGGAACAAAAAGCTAAAACCAAATGGGTATGCATAAAGATGACACTAACATATCCCCAACGACAAGAACAATGAAGAGCCCAAAACTCTAGCAACAACGATCTTCAAGGAAGCCATTAGCTAGCACAACTTGACAAATGACCAACAACAAACCACTTCATAAAAGCATATCCCAAGACAGTCGTAGCCCACTATCGACACCTCATTTACTTGTATCCTTAGGATTAAAAGTTAGAAACTCCACTAAGGCACCAAGAACTAGACAATCACAACTAGTGTTTGCCACCAATAATAGCAAACCAAAAATCCCCAAATGCAAAAATATGGTTCAAAAGGATAGGACCACCAAACCACACAAGCTATGCCCAAGGAAGAACAAAAGCCACATAGATCTAACATGGCCAAGGAGAACACCAAAATAGAAAAATCCATTTAGAAAATTGTTCTTAAGCAAGAGGGGGGGTCCATCTACATGCACAATGACCCCCAAGAGAAGAATCACCTTTGGAAATATGAGACATAGCACAATTACAACACTTCATTAGATCCCTAACATCTAGAAAGCCTAAAACATTATTTAAGGCCAAAGCATCAACAAACATTAGGCACAAGAAAAATAAACAACCAAAACCAAAGTTACCTTAGAAAGCACCACTCTTAATACCAACAAGATTAGGAACATCAACCCCAACTCCACAATCATGTGTACATGTAGGAACAAACACTCATGTAGCCCAAGCTACACCTAGACACCTACAACTGTCGCAGATCTAGGAAGGGAGCCCAAAGACCCAAAGAAGGCAAAATCCTAGAAAGAAGAATTCCAAGCGTAGACAAAGAGTCTTCACAAAGAAGGGGTTTTGAGAACACGATAGAGATCCACAAGAATGAACAAGCAAAAGAGCCACAACGAGAACAAAAATGCAGCGAACTGGGCAAACGCCAACCCAAGGAACCTAGTCACTACCTCATCACTCTTGTCCACCTCATCATCCTCGTCATCTTCTTGTTCAACCTCTTCTGTCGAAACTCTAACTCCTCCCTTGTTCTTCCCACCTCCACTCCTCTACTCCATCCTTATATGGACATGTATGACAGTTACAAATAATTCAATATTCTATTGAAACTATTTATATTTATATATAATTTATGAAATGCATATCTATTTAACTTATATTTTTAATCTATATTAGCATAATTTTCAATAAATTGATGAATGATAAGTATAAGTGCAACTTAATATGGATAAATCCTAATACTTCCAAGCCATAAACATAATGTACAAAGGAATAATTGCCCATTAATCTTATAATACTATTATGAATCTACATTTGAATTCCTTAATATGACATAAATAATTCAGTATACTCCTAATACATTCTAAATTGTTGAAAATAAATCTACACCTTATAAAATTCAATTATTTGCCACTTATAATGAAGATCGTTCGAGTTAAGATATATTAATTGGAAAATTAATAGAAAGTGTAATTTTTGTAACGTGTAAGTGTGCAAGCTTTATATAAAAACATAATTTGATGCTTCGTTCAAAACCAGTAGGGACACGATGAAATTGCATCCTTACAGTTATAGTGGTTCGATGACAAAAGAAACCTACTCATAAATTGACAGTTTACCCATTGATATTCATTACGCATTAATAAATTGACAGCTTACTTGCTGGAATCAATTTTTTCTTAATCCGAAGCTGTTGGTAACAAGAGTCCTTACAAGTTGAAAACTATCTGGTAACAACCTCCAAAATCAACTAGATAATGGGAACATGGGTTTTTTGGTGCAGAGCTCTCAAAATCTACGGAGAAACATGTCGATTTCTATTAATCTCTATGTCGCTGACTTCACGGTAGTGGCCCAAGTGACAAAGATAGTAAAAAGTAATATGCTTAATGCAGGTTGGCGAACTGGTCCATCGAAACGCGTACCAGCCCAACAAATGCACTTGGGCTAATTTCACGTATAAATATCTCATCTCAGTTCTCCTTTCAATGCAACAAAAATTGAGAGCTCGAAATTGATTGAGGGATCAATTTCAATCTCTAAAATGGGTGCTGTACGATTCAATCGGCATTTCTTCGAATTGGTAGCTCTTTCACAAAAGCTTCTTTGGGTAGTTGTATGCATTTTCTTTGTGGCAAATACGACCGTGGCAGACTCAACACAGAATCACACTTTTATTGTAAGTATCTTGCCAGCTATTACAGTATTTGAATTACCCAAGTGTCAAAGAATAATGTGTTTGTTTTAAATCAAACTAAGCTTTTGTGCACCATTACAGATCGAATCCCAGTCAGTGACAAGGCTGTGTCAAAAGCATGATATAATAACAGTGAATGGGCAGTTTCCGGGTCCAACGCTCTCTGTCACCAATGGAGACACTCTCATTGTCAAAGTCATTAATAAGGCTCAGTACAACGCCACAATCCACTGGTCTGTTTAGCACTAACCCAACAGTTCGTTTTAAGCAGGAAGTAGTTTTCTGACACTTGATTGGGCATTTGTTTCAGGCATGGTGTGCGGCAGATGCGTACAGCGTGGGCTGATGGGCCAGAGTACATTACTCAGTGCCCCATTCGGCCTGGAGGAAGTTACACGTACAGATTCACCATCAGCGGTCAAGAAGGCAGTCTCTGGTGGCACGCCCACAGCTCCTGGCTTAGAGCCACTGTTTATGGAGCCCTATTTGTCCGTCCTAAGGAAGAAACTTCTTATCCTTTTCCAAAGCCCGCTCAAGAGATTCCTGTCGTGCTAGGTAGGATTCATCCCCTACACGAATTCTACTCCCACTTTATCTTTCTGGACTAATTATATATGTGTGACTGGCGTTTGTCATCAGGGGAATGGTGGAACAGAAATCCCATCGATGTGGTGAATGACGCAACAAAAACAGGAGCCAGCCCTAATGTCTCAGATGCTTTCACTATCAACGGGCAGCCAGGAGATCTGTATCAGTGCTCAACCACAGGTGCTATAAAATTATTCATAAACCTAATTTTAGCATTGATTTTCTCAACTGCTTGCATTCATTGATGAAATTGTATTATTGAATGCAGATACATTTAAAGTCCCTGTGAAGACAGGAGAGACCAATCTTGTGCGGGTGATCAACGCTGCACTCAATACCGATCTGTTCGTCGTCATCGCAAACCACGAGATGACAGTTGTAGGCGTGGATGCTTCGTATACAAAACCCTACAAAACAAGGGTTCTGATGTTGGGACCTGGCCAAACAACAGATGTACTCGTTACTTTCAACAAAGCAGCAGGAAGTTACTACATTGCTGCTCGAGCATATGCCAGCGCTCAGGGAGCCCCATTTGATAACACTACCACCACTGCCATCTTTGAATATAGCAAAGGAAGCTCTCCTGTTATGCCCCAACTCCCCTTGTACAACGATACACAATCCGCCATCAAGTTTTCTCAAGGTCTGAGGAGCCTGGCCTCACAAGACCACCCTGTTTTTGTTCCTCAGAAAGTAGATGAACGTCTTTTTTACACAATCGGATTGGGACTCATTCCCTGCCCTAACAATTCTTGCGGAGGTCCGAATGGAACAAGATTTGCAGCAAGCATGAACAACCACTCATTCGTGCTGCCTTCGACTACCTCAATTCTGCAAGCCCACCATTTCGGCATTAAAGGAGTGTTCAAAAATGGCTTCCCTGACACTCCTCCCGTGCAGTTCAATTACACTGGACAAAATATAAGCAGGAACCTCTGGTCTCCCGTGAAAACTACCACAGTGAAAGTACTGAAATACAACAAGTCAGTGCAGGTAATTCTTCAGGGGACTAATATCTTCACGGGAGAAAGCCACCCAGTTCATCTTCATGGGTATGACTTTTATATAGTGGGATCAGGATTCGGGAACTATAATGCAGCAAAAGATCCATCGAAATTCAATCTCGTGGATCCTCCCATGCGCAATACTGTGAATGTTCCAGTCAATGGATGGGCTGCTATTCGATTTGTCGCTGACAATCCCGGTAATCATCACTTTTGCTTTGAATTACTTAGATTCATGATATTGCAGCATTTTAATTTGTTATTTAATTGTATGGGTGTGCAGGAACATGGTTACTGCACTGTCATTTGGATGTACACATCGGATGGGGTTTAGCCATGGCTTTCGTTGTGCAAAATGGAGGAGATTACTTATCAACTCTGGAGGAGCCGCCTGCAGATCTTCCCGCATGCTAGGTTGAAGATCTTTGTTTGCTTAATTCATTCCCGAAAAGAGGAACAAACCGACTGTCAGCTTTAGGCAATGTTTTTTAATTTTTTCGGTCCACTGAAATTCTTCTCCCATTTATTCGACTTCCTTGTTGTATTATTATCTCCATGCTAAGATTGCTGTAGAAGGAGATTTTGATTGAAAAATCAATATTACATTGTCTTATTCAAAGGATGATGAATTTAATGATTTTACTCTGTCGAGATTACAGCCTTGGAATGAAAGGGAAGAGCAGATTTTATTGTGGCATAGCAAAATTGTTTCTTTGGAACTTGCGTAAAAGATATTGTCCATAATTTTGGGTTTAAAACACCCGCGAATGAGCGGGTGACTATTTCACGGTTCTATGGCTCTCCATTACAAATGACAGAGACATTTTTCAAAAAAACCTAAAAGGAACGAATGATATCAACTTATTTATTATTTTGAAATTACAAGATAAGATAACGAGCTCTTGAAGCTCGCTGTAAACCCATGATGTTTCATTAAACTTTCTTTACAATTACGGACACCAATTAATAAGACACAAAGAATTGAGGCTTCGATCGTTCCACAGCGAGAATTAAGGCTTAAGTACACTCGTTTTACGCCGAATGGAATAAGGCTTGAGGGATCCACCACGAGTGCCATCTTGCAAGATTTTCTTACCACATATCATGACCGAATGGGAAAAGTGATTTGCAAGATTGAAATTTGACATTTTGCATGCTTTCATTATTATTTCTATTTTCAGTTGATTTTTTTGGTTGATGTATGATATTGTTATAGTTATGAAAATTATATAAAAAAATATTTGATTTAATTAGAATGCATTAATTGTAACGAAAAGTGGAAATGTTTTGGATTAAAGATTAAATAAGTTTCGAAAGGATCTGAAATTCTATTCATAACAACCTGTCAACAACAAACAATTAATGAATAGTCAATCAACTATCAATAAAAACTTAGGCACAATCATAAAAACTTAGGCACAACCCAAAGACTACGAAATAGAAGAAAACACAAAAAGACCAACACTAATAGCCTCAACAACTTCAACTTCTAGCTAGGAAGAATTGAGGGCTAGTTTCTTAATGCCCTGAAGGTCTTGAGCAGAATGAACAATCGTATTCTTGAGATTGCCACATGTAAATGTGCTTCGACCTTTGCTATCTTCTACAAGCATCTGCTTTCCCTTATTAGTTGCATCTATATTGACTACCTACTTCTAACTTTGATAAATTTTATCATACCATTTTGCAAAACTCTTAATGCCATCAACACTGTCCCTAATCACCCTCTGACTGAAAGATGTTTCTTGTCGTTGCGCCAAAAGATCGACCTATTAATGTCCACTACAACCATTGGACTTATAGAAAACACGAGAGGTGATTGAACAATGTCACAAACCACCATTGCACTGCACAACACAAGGAGACCAAGGGTGCACACCTAGCAACAATGTGCCCCAACACAAGCATGGGGTTTGACTCATGACCTTAGCTCTAATACCAATTGTTGATTGTTATTGCACCAAAAGATTGCCCTATCGATGCCCGATACAACCATTGGACTTATAGAAGACCTGGAAGATGGTTAAGACATGTCAAAAACTACTGCAAAACTACACAACATAAGGAGACCAAGGGCGTACACCTTGCAACAAAAGATACCAAATAAATAATTTTATCATTGTTAATTTTCATCTTGGTCTCTAACCCCATAATTCTTCCCTAGGAATCATTCATCATGATCTGAGCATCCTAACCGATTATTGGAAGGAAGCTACAAGATTTTTATATGAATTGGGTTTAAAAATTTAACAATACATTTCAAGTCTATTATCACTCATCTTAAGAATTTAGTTTTGATGCTGAGATTCTTTATTCACCGATTTAGATGAGATTCATAAACACAAACTTGACCCAAAGTTTGTGTTTACAATTATTAACCTCAAACTTGTAAAATTCTAATTCAAATTAGATATCATATATTACTTGTAGAGTTGACCTATATTGTATTCCTAACTATTTGAATACTATATTGATGTATTTAAAATATTCATACATACACTAAAATCATTTAAGAGATCAGCTACATGTTGTTGACAAAATTGTGTCCATAATCATATAAAGGAAGCACTCAATACCTAAAGTGAAGGAGATATGTTAAGTCAAATTGAAACAAAAGATTCATAACTAAAAGTTAAGTGTTGAAATTCATAGGAATGAGTTATTTATCAACCTTTTAGGTATACAAGGTTGGTCAAGGTGATTCTAGAAGTCAAAATCACATCTAGTACCATGCTTTGGATGAGATTCATGAACACAAACTTGACCCAAAGTTTGTGATTATAATTATTAACCTCAAACTTTTAAAATTCTATTTCAAATTAAATATCATATATTACTTGTTGAGTTGACCTATATTGTATTCCTAACTATTTGAATACTATATTAATGTATTTAAAATATTCATGCATACACTAGAATCATTTAAGAGATCAAGTACATGTTGTTGACAAAATTGTATCCATAGTCATATAAAGGAAGCACTCAATATCCAAAGTCAAGGAGATATGTTAAGTCAAACTGAAACAAAAGATTCATCACTAAAAATTAAGTGTTGAAATTCATAGGAATGAGTTATTTATCAACCTTTTTAGGTATACACGGTTGCTCAAGGTGATTCTAGAAGTCAAAATCTCAACTAGTACCATGCCTCACCCTTGCCTTTATATAAAGACTCTCTCTACAAACATTTCATTCTATTTTATAATATGTTATTTTATGAACATTAGTATATGATGTATAAATTCTCTATTCTTGTACATTCAAATGCTCTAGTATAATAGATAAAGTGTAAAATCATAATCCACAAATGAAAAAATCAATCAACAAAATTAAATCACAACAACTAAATGGTAGATTTTCGAGAGAAATAGTACTAAAAATATATAGAATAAAATATCCTTGTAAGCTACTACAAACAAATATATAGTGAGTGTATATATTTTTTCTTAAGTAAAAAGAAAATTTGTACTTGAAATCTCTATTATATTCTTCTAAGAAAAAGACTCTAGAAACTATGTAATAAATTAAAAAATGTTATACCTTTATAGCATTGAAGAATTACAATGACGACAACTATTCTAATTTTCTTATCTAAAAATAAAAGTTAGATGATAATTGTACCCTTGACCCTCAACTAAAAAAAAGGGAAGTTGAAAAAATTGTTAATTTTAGTAAGGTGAATTAGTAGAAAGTGGAAGGCGTCATTGTTGATGGTGCTCTATATGGTCTTTCTTATCTCCTAGAAATTTTGATCAACCTAGCTCAAACTTATTTTATAAATTGGTTTACAAACAATTAAATAAGTTTTCCTCTGTGATCTAATGTTGTAGAAATTTAGTAGGTCTTCTCCTCAATGAAATACTACTCATATACCCTAGATTGTGTATTAATTAATTGTAATATCCAAAATCTTCTATCTTTTCTGCTAAAAGAAATTGATCTATTTATTGTTTTCCTTCTCATGATGTTAATCATTTTCTCAAGAAGAATGTTAATGAAGGTCAATGACATTGAAAATAAGACTAATGTCAAAATCTTTATGTACATCAATTAAGTACACATTATTATTTATCCTCGTCATACTTTTTGGAAGTCTTTTTTTCACGGACTGGAACTTATTAAGCAATATGAGGATACATCACCTTATATATCATGAGAATTTTCCCTTTCTAGAATAAGTTTTCTCTTTTGTAATTTTTTTTTTCTATTTTTAAGATTTGTACCTTAAGCTATTACTATTTTCCAAACATGTAGTGTCTTGGTTGATGTGGGCTTACATGAAACATGCTTTACAATGTAGACTTACCTATAGACTTTTATATGCTACAATTATAAAAAAAAAAAAAAATTTATCTTGTGTTAGCAGAATTCTCATTAATAGGGATCATCACAAATCAAGAACCTCAATAGAATAACCAAGCTTTCATTCACCATCTTAGATTGATTATCAATGTAGTGGTTTTATGCTTAAATAAATTATAAGATAATGCTCAATTCTTTCTACAGGGATCTTTGAAAGTAGCTCAAAAATGTACTATCCTCATGATTAATTTTAAATTTTGAAAACCAAGCAATTACACTCTTGCCTAAATACAAAAAAAAAAAAAATCAACTCAATTCACATTATTGTATGCACACCAAGATGGAAGATAAAAAAATACCAAAAACTAGTCTAAAGTAAAATATGGCATAACACAAGCATGTTATAATCTGGTAACATTATTACTAATGATTCTTCAAAGCTCTTAATCCATAATATGAGCACTTTATAATGTTCTCACTTATAATGCATTAATATATTTTTTTTTCAATGTAAAGAAAATCTTATCTCTATTTAATTTATAATGCATCTAGATGATAAAGTGCACACATTATAATGTGGGTTTTTACACTTAAAATTAGTTTAGAGTCCACCCTTATAAAACAAATGGTATAACATGTGAAGGATGTCTACATAAAATATGGAAAAATAAGCAAATGTCAAGTGTACTCTCTAATAGGTTTGTATATATTAAGATATTATTTATATAAAATAAAACATTAATGTTATGTTGTCTGTTAGCTTTTTTATTATATTAAAAAAAAAATACATAAAGATTTGACTTTTAATATCTTTTCCCAATGCCTTTTTCTTTATCTAAAATTCATAAATAATATTATTGGTGTCATTTTTCTTATTAATCCTAATTACCATTTTTTATTGTAGAATATCTTATACACATTAGAAAAATTGACTTTTAATTACAAACTAAAAATTAGTATGAAACATGCTCAACATATTTCATTTCTTGAGATATGACTACTTTTATAGTATAAAATATATAAATATTTTAAAAACTAATTAAAAATTAGACAAAAAATGTGATAGTTGATTTTCTATTGAAGATATTTGTGAGATATATTTGAAAAGTTAATATTTCAAGGTAAGTGCGCTAAATGTTATGTTGTATTATCACATGTTTAAATTTTTATCATGACTATTATTATTTTTTAATTAATGAATATTTTTTATTGGAACAATGAACGAGTGTGGTGCCAATAGAAGGACTTCATTCTTTTTTTCTTTTCATTGAACCCTTCTGATTTAGAGCTATGAACTAGTCTAGGCACAAATATTGAACCCTCATCTCACACATGAACACAATAGTCCAAACTCATGAACATTGTAGCCTAATAGTAACACAAAGCCAACCAAGTGAGGGAATAGAGTACAAGCATGCTTAAGGCCTACCAAGAGACGTGGCATCAATACTTACCAAGAAACCTAACATTAACACTGAGGTTCAAACCCATGTACAAGTTAAATCATCAAAGACAAAAGCCGCCCACAGACAACCAGATGAACAGTTATCTTTTGGCATTGCTCTTTTCTTTTCTCAGTCCATTGAAATTCCTCTCCCCTTATTCGATTTCCTCATATTTGTATTGTTATCTCCTTACTAAGATATCTGTACAACAGGATTTAAATTCCAAAATCAACGTTACATTTCCTTATTCAATGGGATGATGAATTTAATGATTTTATTCTGTCGAGATTACAGCCTTGGAATGAAAGGGAAGAGCAGATTTGATTGTTGCATAGCAAAATTCTTACTCCGAAGCTTGTGCAAAAATTATTGTATTTTGAAAAAAGAAGTCTGCCAATGAGCGGGTGCCGATTTCACGGTTGTACGGCTCCCCACTATAAATGATGGAGACATTTTTAATAAAATCTAATAGGAATGAATGATATCAACTTACTTATTGTTTTAAAATTACAAGATAAGATAACCAGCTCTTGAAGGTCGCTGTAATGCCGTGATGGTCCATTAAACTTTCTTTACAATTACGGACACCAATTAATAAGAAATAGAGAAATAAGTCTGGAGTACACTTGTGTTACGCCCTCATAATTTGTTAAATGGAATAAGGCTTGAGGGATCCACCGTGAGGGCCATCTTGCATGATTTTCCTACCACCTATTATGATCGAATGGGACAAGTGATTTACAAGATTCAAAATTGGCATTTTGCATGCTTTCATTATTTCTGTCATGATTCGATTTTTGCGGTTGATGTATGATATCGATATAACGATGAGAATTATATAAAAGTATTTCTTGTAATTAGAATGTTTGAATAATAATAAAAAGTGTATATGTTAAATATATGTTTTGAATTTTGTTTATAAAACTCTTTTATTTTATGTGTTCTATTATTCATTTTAAGAATTTGGTTTTAATTTTCAGATTCTTTATTCATTTTTAAATGAGGTTTTTAAATACAAAGTTGATCTAAGTTTGTGATTACAATTATAAATTTTAAAACTAATTCAAATTAAATATCTGATATTATCTGTTGAGCTGATCTAAATTGAACTCGTACATCTTTGGATACTATATTGATGTATTAAAAAGCATTCATATAGAAATTGGAATTATTTAAGAGATCACCTACATGTTGATGATCCATAATCATTTAGAAGAGATACTCAATACCTAAATTGAAGGAGCAATGTTAAGTCAAATTGAAACAAAAATTTCATCATTGAAAATTGAATGTCAATTCATAAGAAGGGTTATTGTAAGATTTAGCTATGAAGGTAGCCACCCAAGATCTAGAGGTAATCAAAAGCACAATAACAAGAGAGAAATAATATGACAAGATTAAATTATATTCTCACCAAAAATGCAATATAATAGTTAGAATGGATTGAATATTACATAGGAGACCCCTTGGTTATATAGCGAAGATGAGTACTAAAGAGTGAATGAGACAATGGCGAGTGTTGTTGTCTCATTACATGATAATCAAGAGAACACTTATCGCCCACCCAAGGTGGAATCACATGTTCACCAGAGGTGGATCATCCTCCAATGTGTAATAAAGTATATGTAACATGTGCAACAAATGTGGAACATGATGAAATGATAAGATTGCAAAAGGTGGGTCACCCACCTAAGATGGAAAAGTTCATCCACAATAAGCGGATAAGATAAAACAATAGCATGATAAGTCCACGTAAAGTGGAAATGATCCAACTGCTCCTATGTAATTTCCTAAGTAAGCTTAAGTAAAGTGTAATTAGCACCTAGGTGACAATTAACCAAGGTCAAATTCTTTAATTACACCAACACCCCCCTTAAGTACAACTTAAGGAGAATATACAAAATCTAACAATGCAAAATGAATATTGGCTACTAGGCCATATTAGGTACTCATGTACAAATGCAATGCAATCTCTCACAAACAGAGAAAGGGAGAAGACACAGTAGCAAAAAAATCCTCCCCAAAAGAAAGATGGAAATACAAAATAACTCTCAAAGAAGAATGAGAGAGAAGAGAGACAATGAAGCCCCCCCCCCCCCGCCACTCAATGTTGAATCTACTATAAAGAGGGTGGAAGATGATGACCAATACTCATCCGTAGAAAGAAAATAGAATCAATGTTGCATCAAGGATGTTAAAGTGTGACAAAAATAGGTACCAATGTCGATGAAGAATTGATGACGAATCATCCACTCCAATATGATAGAGATAAGACATGGAGACACCTACATGAGCATCTATTGAATAGTTGATAATGTAAGATTAATACATGTTCTAATTCTCAAATGGATCCATACACACAGTCTCACAAGAAAATTCCTAATCTACTAAGTGTAGAAGGATTACATCAAATATGTCAACAATGAAAAAGTACAAAGCAGGATGAAACTTTATAGTAGTATATATACATTATAGCTCATGCAAGAGAATATGTTCACATGATATGAAAAATATGTAAAGTTGGAAACTCATAATGATGCCACCAAGAATATTATACAAATGATTGCAGATGGTTCCCTTTGATTGGATTGATGTGCCAAGAAAATGTAGGAGCAACTTATCCCCCTGTTATTGGTTGGAAGATCAATCATTGAAATAGGTATGGTGAACTAAAAGTTGTGTTCCCAATTTTAGATATTTAAATTAAAAATTTGCTTTAAAAAACTTATTATAAAATTTTCAAAAAACATTTTGTTACTATAAAAATTTGTAATAAATAATAAAGAAAAAATTAATATATATTTTTAAATTCTTTCTTGGACTTTCCATTTCAATTTCTACAATGACCACAGTCAGGCTATAATAGACTTAGATTGCTATCGCAAAAGATCAAACTAAGGTTTATGCATTACAATTGCAAAACTAAGATAAGTTTTGAAAGTACATTTTCTTATCATAGTCACTATAAACTAATAGCACTACTATAAAATATAGAAAAATTTGTGCACTTTAAAAAAAAATTGGAAGTTGCGAATATAGGATTATGCGATTTTCTGAAAATTTTGAACACTAGAATCTAAAACCACTTGCACAAATGTGTATAGTATAAAATTCTACCCCAAATAAAAAATAATTTCTTGAAAAATAAGTTTGGATTACTGAGACATTGTTGTTTGAAAATCCTCTTTGCATTATGATGCCTAAATTATTATAAGACATTAAAACTTCAAATAGCTATAGATTTTGCCTCCAGTGTCCAATCTAGATGAATCAAAAATTGAAATGGGGTCCCATTTATTTTTTCAAAATGGGACCCCATTTTGAAATGAGACCCCATTTTGTTTTTTGAAACAGGACCCCATTTTGAAACCGAATCCCATTTCTAAACTTTTAGGCTCGGGATCTCAAAGCTAAATGAGACCTAGTTCATTCTAACTGGGAACCCATTTCATTTTGTTTGTTTTCGTGAATTTGGCTAAGTATGAAAGTTCCACCATAAGTGGACTCAACTTCTTGCACTTACCAGTCGGCCAGAATCTCCCTAACCGCGCGATCTATCATCCAATCTCATGCGACCGTCTATCGTCTACCATTTAGCCATCCAATTTTGTTTGTCTGTCTCTTCGTTTGTCTAGACTTGCCTCTTGTTGTGCCAACTCATGACAGTATGGTGGTGATGGGAATATATATTATTGTATACAAGGCATGCAAATTTTATGCTTGAATAGCTTTAGGTGAGAATTAAGGCTTACGTACACTTGTTTTTAGCCTTCTTAATTTTTTAAATGGAATAAGGCATAGAATGGGAAAAGTGATTTGCAAGATTGACAATTGACATTTAACATCAGCCCTGATGGCTTGTTTTCCACTTTTGAGTCGTATATGACAAACTGATAATTTTATTAGACTGTATACATTGATAGACTAAATGTTTATAAAACTGTAAATATAACACTTAAATTTATTAATAAACCATCAAATTTTTTTATAGGAAATACATTATTTTATTTAATAATATAAATATATATTATTTTATAATAGAAATATTTCTATTTTGTTTAATATATATTGAATTAATTTAGAATATTTTTAAAATAGAATATACAAAATTTAGAAACTGGCTTTACGAATTTAAAATAGCAATATACAATATACATGGTTTTATATATTATTTATTATATACTTATATTAATTTAAAATCATTTAAAAAATAAAGCATATATAAAGCATCTATAAATCATTTTAACTTCATGTTTTTCATATATTCCTAGTTTATACTTATTTTCTAATTTTATATTATTTTAATCACAAATACAAGTTTCTATATAATTTATTTTTATTCATTTAAAAGCTTTTCCAAATAAAATATATGAATTTAGAAAATTGCCCAAAATTTTTGAATTTTTTGCATATATTACTAATTTATACCTTAACTAATTTTATTATATTTATGTCTATATAAGAAATTCATATCATCAACAATTTTCATGTCTTATCAACACAATTGTAATTTAAATTAGTTAGTAGCAATTATATATAATAATTCTTGTTTTAAAATAATAATTAGATTATTTTCACTACTTTAATAAGAATAATATATTTATTATATGTAATATATGTTTTACTAATTATATTGATAAAATATTTAAATTTAAAGTAATTATTAAATTATTCACAAATTAGAAAAAAATTGACAATCAATATTTATCTTAAAACGTAAAATGAAGTGCATTAAAATGACCAAACCATGATAAAAAAAAATAAAAATTCATATGACAGGTAGGGGTGACTATCAAATTCTAGGTTTGTTTTGCATGCTTTTATTATTTATGTTATGATTTAATTTTTATGGTTGATGTATGATATTGTTATAATGATCAAAATTATATAAAATATTTATTATAATTATAATGTTTGAATTGTAGTAAAAAGTGTACATGTTAAATATATATTTCCTATGAATTTGGTTTATAATCATCTTTTAGTTTCAAGTCTATTATCGTTCACTCTAAGAATTTGGATTTACTTCTTAGATTCTTTATTCATTCCTTTAAATCAAAATTTTAATTAGAAAGTTGATCCAAGTTGTAAATACAATTATAAATCCTAAAATTTTAAAATACTAATTCAAATTAAATATATTATATTATTTATTCAATTTATTAGAGTAATCACTTATTAATTAAATCATGTTGATTTAATTAGTTAAGTTATTTTATTACTCTTTAGTGCTTAAGCTTTCACTTAGGTGCATTAATAATTAATTCTTTTATTAATTATTAATGTGCAACTTAGCTTTTACCTTTTAGGGTTTTGTTCACCTTTTTAAGGTTGAACTTTGTAATTATTGTTAAGTAATTCAGAATACATTTTTGCTCTACTCTTTTCAAGTTTCTCTGACCTTCTGAGTTCTTCAGTTTTTTCCTTCTTTATGCTTTCTTCTTGTAACAGGTATTTTGCATGCAATTGTTCTTGGGCGTAAACATGTCAGTATTTCTCAGATTCTTCATGGTATCAGAGCCCCTCTGTTGCTGCCTATTCTAGAGTGTTTGAGGTGTGTTTTTCGAAGGAGACAATCTCATCTTTCTTGGGGTTTTTTAATCTTCAACATGTGGGTGAAATTTTTATGGAGCATCTTAGGCCCAAATGGACCTCATCATCACGTTCAGAAGGCCCCAGAAACTAAAATTTCATATAAAGTTTGTCCATTTTGGACACTGTTGTATTCTAAGGCAAAACAATTTTCTCGTACGACCGTATTTTGGGCACGCATTTTGAGGAAAAAAAAATTCCAAAATTTTTAGTTTTCAGATTTTGAAAAATTCAGAAATACCCATATTTTTTTGGGTTTTTAATGTGACAATTTTTCAAAAAAACAAAAAAAGGGATTACAAAAACATTTCTTTTGAGGCCGCGGGCCCCAAGGAGCTGCACAAGCCCCCATTAGCCGCGCTGACCCCAAGGAGCCGCGCCGGCCCCAATGGGTGCTGCGCCAGCCCTTGGTGGTCGCACTGGCCTTGGGTGTCACACATGCTCCTTTTTTTTAAATGTTTTTTTAAATAAAAAAACATTTGGGTTTTTTTTATGTTTTTTCCTTTTAAAAGAATACATTTTGTTTTTTTTTTATATTTTTTTTTCAAAGAAAATATTTCAGTTTTCTGTGGTTTTTTTCCTTAAAAAAATACATTTGTTTTTTTGTGTATATTTTTTCAAAAAAACATACTTACTATTTTTAATTATTTATTTCCAAAAAACAAGTGTTGTTTTTATTATTTTTTTCGTTAAAAAAATAATAATTTTTTCTACCATTTTGGTGGTAAATCTGGAGGCAGTCCATTTTTGGAGGATATTTTGTTAGTTTAGTCAGGCTTTGCCATTTTTGGCTGAGTTTCTTCCGGATCTTTTGGTTGTGACCTACTAGTGGTTTTTTGCTCATAACTTGAGCAAATAGAGGCATTTTTTGCCAAACAAGATATCGACAGAAAGCTGGTTCCAAGACCTCTCTGATTTTTCTGTTTTGCATATTTTTTTGGTCAAAGTCAAGGTTCCATTTTGCGCTCCAGTCACTATATCTCACTTCTTTGAACTCCTTTTTTTGACTTCCGCATGGTGTCAGAAAGTTGCTTCTGTTCTCTTCCTTTTCTATGGGTCTCACACCCAGTTTCTACTCCTTATATCTTTGTATTCAATTTTTTTCTTTATGGCATTCAGGTGGATATCTTGGATGCTTCAGGTCCCGGGATCATTTCCTTTTCTGAACATTGTATACATCTTTTTTCTGTAGCTTGTTATGCAAACGCACTAAGATAAAGTGTCATCTGATGCAAGCTTCAGATTCTATTGTACTCGCACTACATTATAAAGTGACATGGGGGGGGTTTGATGTTTTCTTTATTTTCCATCTACCTTGGTCAATTGAGTGTCCCTTCCTTGACATTAGCCTCATGTGTGTCAATGACTGATCATCCTTGACACATACTTTATTTGTGCTTATATGTTCTTTATCATGTAGTGTTCTTGGCAATCTATTTCAGTGTACCTGTCATACCTCTTCCTGATCAGCATTATGGGGGGGTATATCCTATTTGTTCTAATGCTTCCCTAGTTCGATGGAGTGATCTGTTGGTGCCCAAAAACACTAAATTGTATTTCCTATGGACTTTCCAATCTAATTCTTGGAGACCCAAGTGATTTGGCCAACTAACAAGTCACAACCAAGGCAAGGTTGTAACTTTTGAAATTTTGGCTTTGCAAAACCAAGGCTAGTAAGCCTATACCTAGAATTATATAGCACATAAGTAACACTTAAACCTTCTCTCTCAGATATGGCAAGGCACATTAAAGAAATCTAACTGAAAGCAATATATCATGAACTGTAAATTGAAATACTTTAAGTAATTGAAAGAATGTTTGTTAAATGTGTATGTAATTTGAAATGAACAGATAGATAAGATGTCACAAAACTATAAACAATGAACTAAATAACTATAATCCAAATAAGCAATAAAGACCAGTGCCTTAATCAACTATAGGCAATAGAGTCACTATCATTCCAATCTTATGTTCAACCTCAGAGACAGTTTTACAAGAAAACTTATCACTTCAAAGGTGTTATGGAATGTACATGCAACCTAAAACAAATTCAAAGATATTTCAAAAGGGTAATACTTCTCAGATGATAGCCCAATTGACTGAGGCCTCAATCAACATAATTTAACCATGCAAAATGAGAAAACCAATTGAAAATA
>MU226284.1:2103170-2115224 GCA_018584345.1 Thuja plicata
ATTAATGAAACAATTGCATATATGAAGAAAAAAGACTTATCTTTATTGATTTTAAAGAAATAGTACATCCAGGTCCATGTTATAGTTGTTGATCCAAAACTATCCAAATACGTGAAATTGTATTATTGTATTGTCTTGTCTTTACATTTTACATTATGTATATATATATGTGTTTGAGTGGTTTTCACACCTCCTTAACGTGAAAAGACATAACCCTTATTATAAAATATTTTGAAAAAATACTAAACTAACTAAAAAATAACTACCTAGCTTTCGGATTTGGCTTTGGTCGAAAATACAAAACACATCGTGAAAAGCTAAGATTTTTGCTAGGTATAGGAAAGTTGATTTTGCGAACTGGGTCGATTTTATATTTTTAAAATTTGACCATCTTCAGCCTCTATTGGCATCATCTTTGCAGCAGGTTGAAATTCCAACATTTTCTGAAGGCTTCGATTAGTTAGTTCTATTTATTTGTGTCATAAAGCTTCCTTCCTTTAATTTTTTTAGTATGGAGAAACTTGCTTCTTGATAATGGATTGGGACTTCTAAATTCTCAAAATTTAAGGTACCACCATGATCTATGTATTTAGTATTTGCTCCTACGTACTAGGCGGATGTAGTGGCTAGATACCTATGCATTTCGGTGAGATGGATCATTTACCATATGGACACTCTTCTTTCATTCCTGTTTGGAGGCATTCTCCCATCTTCGATTGATCAACTCTTTAGGCTTTGTTTACAGTCTTCTCTACCTGATCATGTTATATTACAATGGAGTTTCCAGCAGTTACTTTTCAATAGTGTTTGCAGCTTCTTTCTTTAGAGGTGTTCTACATGTTCCTTCATTGTTCCTATTTTCTAAGACATTCTCTAGTTTGGAGGCTTCTTCAGTCCTTCTCTAGGATTCATCTCTTTTTGGAGTAGGGTTTTTCCCATGTGGTTTTCTCTATTTCTCCTTTTTACAAAGATTTTTGTACTTGGGTACCTGATTAGGCCTTGTTGTCGGGACCCATTTTTTCTTGCTTTCATAGCTACGCTAGGTTAGCTTACCTCCTGAGCTTCTCTTTAGGGGGGTGTAAGAGTAATCACTTATTAATTAAATCATGTTGATTTAATTAGTTAAGTTGTTTTATCACTCTTTAATGCTTAAGCTTTCTCTTAGGTGCATTAATAATTAATTCTTTTATTAATTATTAATGTGCAACCTAGCTTTTACCTTTTAGGGTTTTGTTCACCTTTTTAAGGTTGAACTATGTAATTATTGTTAAGTAATTTAGAATACATTTTTTCTCTATTTTTTTTAGTTTCTCTAATCTTCTGAGTTCTTCAGCTTTTCCTTCTTAATGCTTTCTTCCTGTAATAGGTATTTTGCATGTAGTTGTTCTTGGGCGTAATCGGATCAGTATTTCTCAGATCCTTCATAATTGACCTAAATGAAACTCATACATATTATAATACTTTATTGATGCATTTACAAATGTTCATACATAAATTGAAATTATTTAAGAGATTTAATCTTCAATCCTGTAGAGGAGACAATCAATATCCTAATTGAAGGAGATATGTTAAGTCAAATTGAAACAAAATATTCTTCACTAAAAATTAAGTGAATATTCATAGGAGTGTGTTATTTATCTACTTTTTTGGGTATACAAGGTGGGACTTTAATGGTGTCTCATGTGTCACTGTTGCTTTTATGTACAAATTTCATCTACAACCATTTCATTCCATTGTGTTGTAAGGCATTGTTCAAACATGAGTATATGATGTGAAATTTTTCTATTTTTGTAAATTTAAATATTGCTAGATTTACATAATTAAAGTGCCAAATCACAATAAAAACTTGAAGGAAGAAATCACAAACACACATCACTACAGCTAAAAGATAGATTTTTCAAGAAAAATAAAGCTTAAAATATATATAAGAAAAGCTTTCTATAAATTACTATTAATATATATTTAGCTCTAGGTTTTTTAGCCTTAAATAAAAAGAAGCTTTGTAAAAAAATTTCATTATATTCCTCTACTATATAGACCCTAGAAACTAACTAATAAAGCCAAAAATCATGTGATTACCTTTATAGCATAGTAGCTTTAAATGACCAAACCTATTCTAAAGTTCTTATCCAAAAATAAAAATTAGAGTTGATAATGATTCCCTTATCCCAAAACAAAATAAAAAGACTTAAAAATTTGCTAATTTTAGTAATGTTAATTAATAGAAATTGGAAGAACTTGATAATGATTCCCTTATCCCAAAACAAAATAAAATGTAGTTAAAAATTTGCTTATTTTAGTAAGGTGAATTAATATAAATCAGAAGGTGCCTTTATTGAAGGTTCTCTTTATAGAACCCATCATTTCTTAGAAATTTTGAACCACCTTTCTCAAACTATTTTATAATTTTTTTTACAAACAATTAAGCAAGTTATCTCAAAGATCTAAGTGTTGTAGAAATTTAGTAGGTCTTCCCTATAGCAAAATACAACATATATACCCTAAATTATGTATTACCCAATTTAATATCTAAAATTATTTCAACCTACTCTCTTTTCTTCTCAATTTTATTTTGATCTGATGTTGTTTTCTTTCTCATGATATTCATCATTTTATCAAGGAGACTATGAATAAAATTCAATGAAATTACAAATAGGACTAATATCAAATTTCTTAGGTAGTTCAATCACATACATGATATTATTTTTCCTCTTCATGATTTTTTGTAAAGTCATAATTTTATTAGACTTGGAATTATTGTAGGCAGCTTGAGGATACATGTTCTTACATAACTATAAATGACCCTTTTCTCTTTGTAGGATTTTTTTTTCTTTTTGTAGTTTTTTTCTTTCTATTAATCATTGAATGTCTATAACTGTAATCACCTAAAAATGGTCTAGCAAACCCATAGCCCCCTTCTCTCAAATATTTGGTCTTAATAAATCCTAAATCTAAGACATTATCGCTAGACTGTAAATGATTGAGAACTTAATCAAACTTCCTTAAATAATTTTAGTCCTAACTTGTTGAAGCAAATAATCAAACATCAAAGCCCAAACCCAAAAAGCATAAAACATTGAGATAAATTTAAAAGTCCTAAGTTTGAAAAGTGAATCCATTCACACATGGGTGTGCACTCAAAAATCAAATAAAACAAATAAAAGCGAGAAATTGCCAAATTTGTCTTATTCTCCACAAAGTTGACCATTCCAAATCACTTTATCATCTCACATGGATTGAGAAGAATTGCATCTCTACCATTGATCAATATTTTTTTCCTCTTAATCTCAACCACTCATTTCTTGGAATCTGTTATAAAAGGGATAGCTCCCTTACTCATTCATAACAAGAAGATTTGGAGTATATTTATAATGCTATTTTCATTCTAGATCTCATTAGTGCATTCATAGTTTCATTGCTTTCATAGTAGTTTCTTGCATTTTTTCATTGTTCGCTTAATTTCTTAGCTTAATGGCATCCTAGTTTCATTTTCTAGCTTACTAGTAGATGTATTTTTTTTTATTAAGTAAAACATGTTTTACAGGGTTCTTGAAACCCGAAACAAAGTATTTAGAGATAAAAAATTAAAACCAGTAAAAGAGAGTTCAGAGCAAAGAGAAGAGCGGGCCTAAAAGGCCAAAACAAAAGAACAGCTAAAGCTTCTAAAAAAGAAAATAAAACTTGAAAATTTCATAAATGGCCAAGGGTCCCTAAGAAAGGTCCACCATAAGAGTGGCCCTTTTGGCCTCAAGAAGCTCCATGTTGGCTACTGATTCCTTGATTTTCTGGATGGTACTCTCTTTGTCCTTTTCCTTAGTCTTCCTGGTTCTGGCCCTACTTCTTTTGCTAGGTCCCTGATCAGTGTTTTTATCGGTTTCAACCTCATTTCTTTCCGTGTCCATCCCCTCCTCCAGATTCTCAATGATGGTGTTGGTGTGTTCTCTGGTATGTTTTAGGATGTTATAGCTTTGTTTAGCTATGTCCTTGAGAGGGGTTTCCACCTTGGTCATGTTTTTCTCCATCTGCTTGACACAGATGCTCAGATTCCTTTGTTCCTCATCCTCTCCATCCCTTTTCTCCTTGTTGGTGCCTCTAACCATATTTTTGAGGTCCTCAACTTCATGGTAGAGCCATTTGATTGTTCTGTAATTATCTAACATGTTGTTTCTGCTGTTGTTGAGCAGGTTCAGGTCAAATTCCCTAGTAGATGTATTGTTCTTTAGTAGCTTGCATTTGCATTCTTTGTCTCAATATCATTCATAGTTTGATAGCTCATTGCATCTTTCATTTTCCAAGTTTTGAGAGTAAAGTATGCAACTCTATGCATCTTGCTCATCCTCTTTCCATTGAATCTTCCATTTTGGAGTAGTGAAGTAACTGATTTCTCTATGTCCAATCTAATGGACAACTATGAGAATCTTACTTGCTTCAACTAGGAAGGAATAAGCTGGTTTCAGGGGTTTCTATGATAATGCTTTGATTATTATGTTCTTACTAACCCCTTGATATAATGGTTTATCAAAGTGTTTGGTTGCAGATATTCATCACACATTTTACCAAACATATTTTTGGCGCCCACCGTGGGGTAGAAAGTTGTGTTTTTGCCTCATTTTCATGATTTCTTGCATATTTTTTACAAAACAATGCTTTTTTTTTGTACTGTTATCTTTCCTCTATCGTATGAAAAATCTCAAATTGGTGCTTTGTCATTTGGGAACAGGTATACTATCGTATGAGCTTTTATTCTCTGCCTTTTGTTGTATGAGGTTTTGTGAGTCTCTATTTTTTCGTATGATAGCTAATGTATTGTCGTATGAGTTGTAATGCCAGTCTTGACTCTGTACTTTGTTGTTTGGAAAACAACGAGCATTTTTAGGGTTTCTCTTGAATTGATTTTGGCTTTCTAATCTTTTTCATGTCTTCTATGGTCTTTTTACTATCTATTTTTGCAGCCTAATTGGTTTTTGCAGAACATTTTGAGGAAGTCTCACTTGACAAAGTTACACTTTCACATTATTTTGATAAGACTACTAACGGTTTGTGCTTGTAGGATTCTTTCCAAAGGAAAATTGAGATTACTAATGGTTGTTCTTGCAGGTTTCCTTGAGATCACATCAACCAAAAAAAACATGTGTCTTCTTTTAGTGGATTTCTTAGGAACCTAGCTTAATTAGAGTGTTGTTTATTTTGGTAAGATTAGACATTAGGGGAGTATGCTCTTCTCTTTTTGAGAATAAAATGCCCAAACATGTTTGATTAAACTTGAACAAGAACACTTTTATTTTGGTAAATGAACATGTGCTTGATGTGTTTGGGAGACACTATGGAGTAGGAGAGTATGCTATTTTCCTTTTGGTAAATCAAAAATCTTGACCTCTATTAGCTATCCATTTAATTTTTCTTGCATTTACCTTTAGAGGGCCTGCCAAGAGAGCAATCTTTAGGGAACGACCTAAGTGGGGAACAAGAAAACCTAGCTACTTCCACCCAACTATAATCAAATGTTTCCTTCAATCCAAAGAGAGAGAAGACATGGCTATTTTCTATCTCTAACGCTTCTTCACTTGTAGGGCCTCATTGCCTCAATCTTGCTAAGCAAGAACTACATTTGAGTGGGCACTTGTAGGTCCATTCTTGGTCTTAATATTGTTTACAAGACTACAAGGGAGATACATTCAACTTGTGTAGGGATGAGAGGTTTGAATCTTGCGTGCAAGACTATACATTTTGGGTGCTTGTAGGGCTATATGCTTTAATTTCACTTGCAAAACTACAAGGGGTAGTCATGAACATATAAACCTACTAGATAATTTTTAGATAGAGGCTACCCGATCTACCTCCGAAAGTATCATAATCTTTTGCAAGGATTGATCCAAGTGAACTTTACCTGGATCACCCCAAGATTTTACACCCAACATATGTATTCCCAAGGATGTTTCAAAGAATGAATGTGGCATGGGGGAGCTTATGCTTTTCAAGCATTGAGTCTCATTCCAAAACCCACAATGTCCATAGTCCCGAAAAAACCAATATCACTTTGTGTGAGGTGAAGGAATATCAAGCATGGGCAAAGATTGTGATACTAAGCCAATTTGACTATAGGGTAGAAAGTGTTTGGTTCTTCACTCTTTATGCTTGATGTTCTTGTACACCTTGAAAATTTACATATCCTAGAAACAAGAACACTTTGACAACAACAAAAAAACAAACATCAAGATTTTTACCTAAAAAATTAGACAACATTGTCTGAAATCTTTCACGCACAAGTGGTAAGTTGTTTCACAATATTTTGTCATTTCATGCCATTACATTTGTTGTATGAAAGAACATCTAGAGGGCAGAAACTCGTATGAGGACTAGTGTATTTTTGTATGGGAACCCTTGAATTTTCATATAAGACCTAAGTTGAAATCAGTCTAGTATTAATATCTTTGTCATTTGGTCACACTCTTGGAGCAACACCTATGATACCTTGTCACGGTCTTTCCCAAATTTCAAATTTGGTGGTTATATTCATCATTGTCCTTTGTCCTAGCTTATCACACTCCTCTTGATCATATTGACTCTTTTCTCTTGGTTACTTATCAACTTTGTCACAATTATTGTCTAGTAGATATTCAAACCTCAAACACATGATACCTTATACAAGTTCAACAACCAATCTCTTTATCTATCAAACAAATCTTTGAAGCTTTGACATTGACTTGGAAACTTGATCCTCTAGAGATGTTAGTCACGGATTTCTGTACATGGTGCAAACAACAAGTCAAAAAGCTGATCTTGATTCCAAGGGAAAAGCTAATGACAACTTTTCTCAAGGATCACCTTCTTGTCAAAAACCCAAAACTGATATCTCACATAAGGACACTTGAATTCCACAACAGACAATACTCTTGTCTGACTCATCAACTTTGGTTGCACACAATAGATCAACCATGTCAGCTTATGATTGGGGGTCCCAACATGACCACCAAAGTCAACATACTAGTGCCTCATCCTCCATAGAGGAGCCTACTTCCAAAGATATTAGGAAATTCCAACAAGATAAACATTTTCAAAAAATGATGCACACTCTCATGCAATTGGACAAAGACAACTACTTCATGCATCTTGTGTCAATAGGTGTTAAACTTCCACCTGATTTTGACATTAAGGGACTCATACAACAAGAAGAGGAGTCACCTATTACTATTATCAACCAACAACTACAAGAAATGAGATGCGAGTTGAGGGAACTCAAGAAAGTGAAGGAACAACCTCCTAGAAAGTAGTCATTGGAGTCTATATGTCCCTTTACCTTTGCTAAAAACTTACACATGCCACCTTTTCCCCCAAAGGTTGAAATTCCTAAGTATGATAAATACAATGGGGAAGGTGATCCTCAAGATCACATAAGATAATTTTGTGCTCTTAGTATGGAGTTTATACATGAGAAGACATACTTGATGAGACTATTCATGCGTAGCCTCAGTGACCAAGCCTTGGAATGGTTTACAAATCTCACACCTGGTATTCAGACATTCAATGAGCTTGTGCAGAGGTTCATTCAAGACTACTCCTAAAATATCCTACACACGGTTATGATGCTAAATCTATGCAACACTAAGCAACATATTGGTGAGCCTTTTGTTAAATTCCTCTAGAGGTGGAAAAAGATATTCGCAAGATACCCTAAACAAATACCAGAACTAGAAAAGATTGACATCTTCATCAACAACCTAGTTCTTGAGATGAATTATGTGGTGCAAATGCAAAAATACACCTCTTTTAGTGACCTAGTTGACAGTGCTATGAGGATTGATGATGTTTTTCGTAAGGAAAGATGATCTAACCTTGAACAATGACGCTAAATCCTCTAACAATGGAAATAACAAGGACAAGAGTAAATACTAGAACAAGAATCATAATGTGGTTAATGACGGTGTAGTTGATTCACTTGAGTTCAAACCTAATGAGCCAGTATTTAACCTTACTAATTATAGACACCTAAATTTGACCAGGTGTATCCAAAGCATTTAGAATTTTAAATCTTAGCCAAATGCCTCAAAACTCATCTCAATGCATTAAAATGGATCAAACCAAATGGACATTTATCAAGCAAATTGGACAAAAATCAAATTAAATCAAAGGATTAAATAATCATGAAATCAAATAATTAAATTCAAGCCTACAAGGGATTAATCAAAATTAAGCAATTGATTTTAATCAATTAATTGTATAGTTTAAATCAAAAAGATCAAATCCAACCCATTCACCCTTACATGGCTAAATTAATTAAATGATTGAGTTATTTAATTCCTAATTTCTTTGAGACAACCAACCAACTTTCCCTCCATTTGAAAACACCTCAAATCTTTTGACTTAACCAAAGCTTGATCATGATCAACTCACTCTACCCCCTACCCTTGGGAAATTGCTATAAATACAAGCCATTTTCTTTGTGTTTGGGATCCAATAATTTCAAGAGAAAAGCATCCTTATTATAGACATTTGGAGAGCATTTGAGAGCTTTTGATCATATTTTAGCATTTGCATAGCATTTTAGAGTATCATATTTAATAGCATTTGTTGATTTTATAGTATATCTTGGAGCATTTTGAGCTAGATTAGAGCATTGTTTATCATTTATTTCTCATTCTAGGATTGTCCTTGGGAGAGATTAAGACTAAGAGTTCTCTTAACAAAGCTTAGATAGAGAACCATGAGATTTCATGGGTTTTAAACTTCAATTCTTAGATTAAATAGCATTTTCTTTCTATAGAGTTGTTGTTTATAATCCTAATTTCATGAAGGTGTTAATCATACACACACAAATGGTGCCCACGGTGGGGCTTTAAGCCTCATTTCTAACATTTTAATCTTAATATTTTATGTGTTTTGCATTATTCTTTGTGTTATTTTGCAGAAAAATAGGGGAAGAGCCGCCTATGCAGTATTCAAAGCTGCCTGTGAACATTAAAGCGCCGCCTACAGAGTTTTTTTTTGTCTTCTTCTTTCATTCTTTAGCCGCTTGTTAGATAAAGTGTGCCGCCTAGTAGATAAAGTGTACCACCTACTAGATAAAGTGTGCCACCTGTGAACTTTCAAGAGCTACATTCTAGTGAAACTTGGCCGCATTTTATACTTTTGTGCCACTTTTTATTTTTATTTAGCCACCTGTGGATTATTTTAAGCCGCTTAGTAGGATTTAAAAGCCGCTTTGAAAGTTTCTATTTATGTGTATTAACAATTAAATTTCACCTATTAGTTGTTAAATGTCGTGTAAGTCTTTCTGCTTTAAATCAATTTTTTAATGGTTTGCTCACTATTTTGACTCTCTGTATTTTTCTGTTCTGCAGATGAAAAGTCACCTAAAAGTGCAGAAACTAGAGAAACGGGTCACAAGGCCTAGCAAAGAGGTGATAATTAAGGTTTAAAATGACAAACAAATACATGCAACAAATCTCTTAGAGAGTTTATTTGAGGAGGAACACTTATATGATCACTACATTAAAGTGTTTTTTGCTTACAAAGAAAAGTTTCCCACTCTTTAATTGATTTTCATGCCTAGTTCTGTAATCTTTGATTTGATAAAATTCCACTAAAAGAGCTTTTATGAGAGAAATTTTCATTTAAGATTTCCAATTTTTCTTCGCTTTGTCTCTATTTGTGTTGACTAACTTGTTGGAGGAGCTAGAGTGGGAACGATTGCCACTAGGTGAGTGGAAATAAGCCAAATCAATCAAAAATGTGCCTAGCCTTGCTAGCTTCAAAAATAAGGTATTCATCTTGACAAGCTTGCATTGATTAGATTGTGGCATTTTGTTTAAATCTATTAATTATGGAAATCCTTCCAAATTGTCTGAATTAAACTAGCATTAGGCATATGCTCTTCACTTTTTGAAGTGAATCAAATAGCCAAATGTGCAAAGTCAATTTAGTGCAATAAAATGGATAAGGAATTGAACCACACATCTCATTTTTAAGAACCTCCTTGTCAAGAGGTTGAAAACAAACAATTTTTTCTTAAGGTGTTTGGAACAAAGAAAGACAATAGGGATATGCTCTTCACTCTTTGAGTGAATTAGATTCCCAAACTTGTTGGACTGAGTTCAATTCTTGCTTTCCATATACATGCTAGCTAAATAGAGCTTTAAAGGGCCTACCTCCCAAGAATTGCCTTACGAGGACAGTGAGAGGGAACGACCCAAAGTGGGACATATTTACTTTTACCGTGATGTCGTCTGACCCACTATAAATAAATGCACTTTACCTCAATTGGAAAGTGACTAAACCTTGTGCAAGTCATCCTCACTTTCAAATAGTAGTCCTTCGAGATTGCGCAAAATCATACTTTCGTGCATGTGGGAAGCCCGCAAGGGGGTAAAGGATCTTGGAGAGATTTAGAATGGAAAGAATTGAAAACCTTGATAAAATAGCAGACCTACCTTTGTAGAGCCATTTTTAAAAGACAAATTTGTTTGACTCTAAGGTAGACTGTTTGGAAGAAATTCTTGTGCAAACCTATAAAAACATCCGAAAACATACAATTTTAGTGTGGTTTTAGGGATATGGTACAACTTTGATGTGTGTGTTGAGCTTGTACTTTATTTTCATACAAGATTCTTTTTTGACAAATCTGATCAAAGCCCTTAAATTTTTAAATCCAGAAAATACAAAAAATATTGATAAATTCAACTTTGATCAGCAAAGTGTTGCGTACCAACATTTTAGAGCTGCGTATAAACAAAAATGGGCTGCTTAAAAATCCTAAAATTCCTCTTGAAGACATTCAATAGCCACGTAAGCCACTAGAAAGTGTCGCATATCAACATTTTAAAACCACCTATCAAGAGGCAAACGCCACCTGGTAACTGCAGAGCGCCGCATACAAGGATTCCAGTGACCGTGTAATAACAATTAAAGGCCACCTACACATAGGCAAGTGCCACCCAGAAACAAAGAAGGGAAAATAGTGGGTATATACCATGGGTTTGAAAATAATTAAATTCCATTTTTGGATACCCTTTTGAACGTTCTATCTCTGTGTATAATCAACTGGATCAGAATTTGCCATTATTGGGAATTTTGCAAAATTATCCACGGACTGATCACTTAAGTGAGTTAAAAACCTAGGATCTTCACTTGATATATGTTAATGCTAGTTTTTACTCGATCCCATTACATTAAGACTACTATACAACTAGATGGATCTTATCTAAGGCAAGATTGTCCTTTTTTGGGTGATCCTGTTAGTTCTTCAAGACCCTTAGAAGAACCCATCAAGGAAACAGAACCAAGGATGTCTTTCCCATTTGTCCATATCGATCCCGATCAAATCAACCATGTAAACATGGAAATGAACAATAATGGAGGGGGAAATGTTGATCCTAACAACAAAGGATCCAATAATAATACCAATGGAGGAGAAAACATTGACCCTAACAATCAAGGGATGAACAATACCAACAATGGGGGCAACATTGACCCTAATGATGAGGATTTAACCAATGAAAAGGTTAATGAAGTTATGCAAAGCCCTTTCTTCATGAAACTTATGGAAAAGTGTTGGAAAAATACTAGGAGAAGTACTTCTTAGACCTAGCACAAACGGGTCTCAAAATTCCACACGATTATGATGTCACCAAACTCAAACAAGAAGAGGCTGAGGCTAATCCCATTGAATTCATGAACAAGCAATTTCAACTTTTTTAGATGCAATTGAAAATGATAAAACAAAGTGGGGCTCCTAAACCCTTTTCTATCGAAGCTTTGTGTCTATTTCCATTTGATAAGTCTTTAATCATGATTCCATTTCCATCAAATACTATTTATCCTAAATATGAAAAATATGAAGGAACATCTGATCCTCAAGATAACATAAGGGAATTTTGTGTCTTATGTCTAGAGTTCATGCATGACACAACTTACCTTATGAGGTTATTCCTTAGAAGTTTGGGAGGTATGGCAATGGAGTGGTTTTCAAAGTTACCCTCTGGCATTCAAACCTTTGAGGAATTGGCCTCTAAGTTTGTAACTCACTATTCCTATAACATCAAACATGAGGTTACAATG
>MU226284.1:2118521-2161319 GCA_018584345.1 Thuja plicata
ATGAGAAGGTCTAGTGGTGAAAACCACCATGTGGCAGTGCTAGACCCAAAAAAAGTAAAAATAAAGGATGTTTCTGAAGGTGAAAACCCAATTGTGGCACCTAAGGGAGAGAGGTTGGACACCTTACAATCTCATGAAGGTGAAAGATCACCTATACTTATTGAACCCGCATAAAAGTTTAACATTGGAACAAAAGAGGATCCTAAATTCATTCACTTGGCAGCATCTTTGAGTCCCTTAGAGAGAGAAGAATTCATTGCATTCTTTCAAGAAATTCAAATCAAATTTGCATGGTCATATGTTGATATGCCCAGATTAGATCCAAGTTTCATAATGCATCATTTAAATGTGAAACCAGGGGTTAAGCCCGTCAATCAGAAGTTGAGAAAAATGCATCCACATGTAGCCCTTTTAGTCAAAGTTGAATTGGAGAAATTACTCAAGGAAGGATTTATAAGAGTAATTGCATATGCCGATTGGATCTCCAACATTGTACCGGTTACAAAACATGATAAAACCATAAGAGTTTGCATAGATTTTAGAGATTTAAACCTTGCTTGTCCAAAAGATGAGTTTCCATTACCTAGCATTGATGCTATTGTGGATCTCACTATGGGTCATTCTATGTTTTCACTTATGGATGGATTTAGTGGGTATAATGAAATTTGCATTGCACCTGAGGATCAAGAGAAGAAAACCTTTACATGCCCATGACGTACTTTTTTTTGGAATGTAATGCCCTTTGGTCTCAAAAATGTTGGAGCCACTTATCAAAGAGCAATGAATACCATTTTCCATGACATGATGCACACCTTTATGGAAGATTATGTGGATGACATTCTAGCTAAGTCACATAAAAGAAAAGATCATTTATCCATACTTGAAAATATTTTTACAAGGCTAGAAAAATTCAGAGTAAGACTTAACCCAAAGAAATGTGCTTTTGGGGTACAATTTGGAAAACTCATAAGATACATTGTTTCAGAAAAAGGCATTGAAGTAGATCCTGAAAAGGTACAAGCAATAATGGAGATGGACATACCAAAGAATATTAGTCAAATGAGGTCACTTCAAGGAAGGCTTCAATCTATAAGAAGGTTCATTTCTCAATTGGCAGAAAAATGCCATTCTTTCACCATATTACTACATAAAGACACCATCTTCACATGGGATGAGGAGCATGATAAAGCCTTTACATTGTTGAAAACATACTTGACGAATCCACCTATCTTGATGTCACCTATTCAAGGAAAATCTTTGTTACTCTATATTTCAACAACGAAAAAATCTTTAGGAGTCTTATTGGCACAAGAGGATGATGAAGGAAAGGAAAGAGCTATCTACTACTTGAGTAGAACATTGATCAAATATGAGTTAAATTATAGCATCATGGAAAGGGCTTGCCTAGCAGTGGTATTTTCCTCTCAAAAGTTAAGACATTATATGTTGTTGCATAAGGTGAAGCTCACAGCCAAGATTGATCCCTTAAAATACTTACTTAGCAAAATAGATTTAACTGGAAGGATTGCAAATTGGGTAATGGTACTTAGTGAATTCAACATTGAATATGTTGATAGGAAAGCAATCAAAGGTCAATTTATAGCTAATCAATTGGCTGAATATCCCCAAGAATCTACACATCCTATACAAGTGGAGTCCAGATTTTGAAATTGTTAATGTAGAAGCTAAGACATGGACTTTATACTTTGATGGATCTTACACCCAAAATGGTAGTGGAGCAAGCATTCTTTTGATTACACCACAAGGCTACAGAATCCCAAAATCTTACAAGTTATTGTTCCCTTGCACCAATAACATAGCAGAGTATGAAGCTTTGGTCATAGGAATCAAGATGGCCTTGGAATGGAATGTCACATAATTGCAAGTCTATGGGGACTCTCAATTAGTCATTAATCAAGTTAATGATGAATACAATACCCAGGATGGAAAACTGATGCCTTACGAGAAATTGGTGGATGATTGGAAAAAGTACTTTTCTTTGATTACTTTTGAACAAATTCCAAGAGACAAGAATAGAGCAGTGGATGCAATGGCTACTTTGGCATCTTTACTTCAAATGCCCAATCAAAATGAAAAGTATGAGTTCTTGGTGGAGGAATTGGTTAAACCAACATTTGACCTACCTGATACCCA
Organism: Thuja plicata; assembly: GCA_018584345.1. Taxonomy (NCBI): domain Eukaryota; kingdom Viridiplantae; phylum Streptophyta; class Pinopsida; order Cupressales; family Cupressaceae; genus Thuja; species Thuja plicata. Next base: position 2,120,676 of record MU226284.1, read on the forward strand.
AATTATTGCCCTTTTAAATGGACATGACTCACCATGGTATGGACCCATCTATGCCTACCTAAAAAACCAAACCTTACCTATAGACCAAACCCGTGCTCAAAAGTAAAATTTCATAAGACAAGTGGCCCGTTATACTATCCTTTCTGACACATTATATCGTAAAGGTCTTGACAGAATGCTCCTTGGATTTCTAGAGGAAGATGAATCCAAATTAGCTTTAAAAGACGTCCACAAGGGGATTCGTGGGTCACATTCGAGTGGTTTAAACCTAGCTAAGAAAATCCTAGGTATGGGGTACTTTTGGAAAACCTTAGAAAGAGATGCTTGTCAATATGTCAAAATTTGTGCAAAATGTCAATACCATGGAGACATGATCCATGCACCAGCATAAGAGTTACACCCTTTTGTCACACCATGGCCATTCTATCAATGGGGATTTGATTTAATTGGCATGATTTATCCACCTTCTTCAAATGGACACAAGTATATAATCACGGCAACAGAGTACTTCAATAAATAGGTTGAGGTTGTCCCTTTATCAACTGCAATAGGGAAGTAAATTTCCATGTTTATCCTAAATCATATCATTTGCAGATATGGCATTCCTCATGCCATCATCACAGATAATGGAAAATAGTTTAAGAACAAAGATGTTGATGAACTTTGTGACACATTCCATATTACACATCACTCTTCATCCATTTACTATCCCCAAGGTAATGGACAAGCAGAAGCTACCAACAAGAACATGCTTAAAGTCCCTAAGAGATCCGTTGGCAAGTCGGGGAAATATTGGCATCTTCAAATCATTCTAGCATTGTGGGCCTATGGGAATATTATTCAAACCCTGACAGGAGCTACACCTTTTTCATTGGTTTATGGGGCCGATGTTGTTCTACCTTTGGAAGTTGAAATACCATCCCTAAGAGTCTCATTGCATGGCTTAATCATGGATGAAGATTATAGAGTTGCCCACCTTCAACAATTGGAAATGTTGGAGGAACATCAAACTCAAGCCTATGATCATTTGAAAGTGTATCAAAATCGAATTTCAAGGAACTATAACAAGTATATTAAACCAAGAAAATTTCAAGTAGGAGATCTAGTGTTGAGATAAAATCCAAAAAATCAAGCTGATAGAGAAAAGAAAGGAAAATGGGAAGTGAATTGGCTGGGTCCTTATGTCATTGTTTCTTGATTTGGAATAGGGACCTACAAATTGGCCGATTGTGATGGTGATGAATTGCAAGAACCTATCAATAGCATTCATCTTAAGAGGTTCTACACCTGATTTGAGGAAAGAGTATCAGATGAAAGAGTATAAGTTGAGAGTATCAGATGAGTCAGCATCACCTTTGTACATTGAAAAATTAAAAAATACAAAAAAAATGAGAAAATATCAAAATACAAAAAAAATTAGAAAGTTCAAAAGCCAAAAACATTTGAAAAAGATAAAAAAGTGCCTTTGTGAAAACCTAGCAATAGGCACCTTGGTAGCCAAAAAGGAAAAAAGAGAAAAAAAAGAGCAATAATCCCAAGAGGTGAAAACCTGGAAACAGACACCTTTTGTCCCTTAGGTCTTTCCTAGTTGCATTTGTACATATTACATTTCATCATCTCATTTATCCATATCTTCATTGCACCTGTCATTTGTGCATCATCCTAATAAAGTCTCAGAGTTGCATCTTTTTCGCATTCTAGGTTCAGTCACCCTAAGTTTCACATTGGTCACATTTATTACTTGGGGGCATGCATCATAGATTTTTGGTACCAAACGGATTCAATAGTGCAAACATCTTGGACGCACATCAGAAGCAGATTTTCAGATTCAGAAGAGATATTTTTGGAACCTTTGATGAATATCATTGTTCAACCCTAAATAGTTCGATTGCATAACATGATCCTTGAGTTTCATTGACTTAATTTATTAGGATTAAAAATTGACACACCCTAAATGATCATACTATCTGGAATTCTTATTTTAAAATTTTCATACATTTCACAAACATTTGGAAAATTTTGATGAGTTTTTCATTGACCTTTTTTGAGTCATGTTCTTTTTAGCTAATCAATGATGTTTCGACTAGATTGGCAATGATAGAGACATGATGTTTTCTTAAGCTTCTGAGTGACTGTTTTGAGGAAGATCCTTTAAACTTGTATGAATAAGTCTAAGGAAATGGTCATCAAAGAACCATCGAGGACATTCATATAGGAAGGAGGGTTAACCTTTGTTTGTTCACGCAAAAGGATACCTTGGCTATTTTGATTTTCCATATCTTAATACCAACATCCACTTGCAACATTGAATCCGATAAACTGGTATTCATACTCCCATATTTGGTCACTCAACTAGTGAGGGTTGTACTTGGTTTCATAGAAGGGGTTACCACATGAGAGAAATTCATATTCATATTCTTATGGTCGTAGTAGCACCAGTAAGAATTGTATTGACTCCTAGTTCCACAACGCTCTATGATGAAAATATATCTCAGTTTGCATTTCTTTTGCAAACCTCAAGGACAATTAGTTGCATTGCATCTTCATGTTAGATTAATTACATCTTCATGTTAGATTAATTTCATCTTCCTGTTAGATTAATTTCATTCTCCAAGTTAGTTTAAAATGGCTTTCCTTTCTAGCACTTATCCAAGAACAAGGGGGGATTAAAATTTGACAACACTTCATCAATTTAATGGTTTCAAGTCATCAATATGAGATTTTCCTTTTGATTCATAATTATTAATCATTATTCATTATATATTCATATCAAGAGAAAAGAAAAGAAAAGAAACATTAATCATTATTCATTTATCCACATCATTTAGAATTGCATATCATAAGTTAAATTGCATACATCCAAAAAAGTAAAAAGATAGTTGCATTCATTTATCATTGCACTAAGAATTGCATCCATATCATTACATTGCATAAATCCATACATCATGATTAAATCAGAAAAGCATATAGAAAGAATTTGCATTAACATCATTTGCATCCATTTATCTGTGTCCTATTCTAAGACATTGCATCCATAACATAATAGAAATAAATGCATCATAGAAGCATGTAGATATGCATAAAAGGAAATCTCATAACAACATCATCAAAAGAGGAATCAACAATCACCATAGTTAAATGTCCATCATCAATGTCTATAACATAAATTAGTACATCAAAGGTACATCAAAAAATGATCCATACATCAAAGTCCCATTCAAATATACATATGATACATCATCACTGCAATATCAAGATCTCATGGATCCCAATCTGTCTCATGACCCAACAAAGGCACCTGATCCATCTCTAGCTGTACCTATGCCTAAACCCCCTACACCATTGGGATCCTTGTCACCTGGTCTATCTTGTGTATTAGGTGAAGCCTGGCTAATGCTCACACTAGTAGGTAACTGGGCCAAAGTAGTCAGAAACTGTTGCAACATAGTAGAAATCTTATCCAATCAAACAGTAACTGTATTCATCCCTGCCTGTAAACCTCGAACATCCTACAGTAAGACATCCACAATGGGAGAAACTGGAGGTTCCTGTGATGCTCGAGGAGCCTAAGGTTCCTTTGGTGCTAATGGTACCTATGGTATCACAAGTGTCATGCTACTCTGTGGATCAACCTGAGGAATCTGTCCATGTACTAGAACCTGTCTGGCCACTTGGACAAGTCTGTGTCTCTGTCTGGCCCAATCTGCACCAACTCTAATAGGATCCTATCCCTGAGGTACCTATACCTATGCTAATCTCTGTCTCAGCTACCTGAATCCACCACATAAGCCTCTAACATGTCCACCTCTCATCTGAGGTCCTGCCGCTCTCTGTACTTGAGGAGCCCTAGGTGCCCTCTGAACCATCTATCTCTGAGGTCTCCTTCCATTGTCACCATCATCCACATCATCTCCATCATCATCTGAAAGCTCATCCATATCAAGAATGTGCTCTGCTAGATCTGTAAACCTAACAATGCAATGTCGCATAAACCACTCTCGATACTTGGCTGACATGCCTGCATCTACAACATGTGTCATCATATCCCACATAGCATAACCCAGCTGATCAATCTATAAGCATGCCAACTGATAGTCCAAATGTGCTCCGCACATCAATCTCTTAGCTTGTACTCTAGTGTAAAGTGCCATACCCTGAGGCATGTCATGATCCCGACCGTACTGATGGAGCACTCTCCCAAAGAAAAATCTCTCAGTAATGAGTGGTGATCGACCGATCATCCACCGAGGAGAAAACATGTATGGCCACTCATCATCATCCTCTCGCCAACTCTCACAATGCAGATATAGCCTCCACACAGCCTGATCTATATCATCAATAGTGCATCTCCAAAATTCAACCTTTCCCAGATGATTCTGGACAACCATGCCATCATAAAAAATGCATACGAATACCCTGGGGCCCGCACTCATGATGAAACTACTCTTGTAATAGGGATATGCTCCCAAGTCCACAACTGTAATAACACTTCACCTGCTGACAAAGCTGCATTGCGCCTATATACAACCTCATGCAAATCATGATATAACTACGCTAATATACACGAACACCAATCAAATCTCTGAGGATGTGCAATCAAATCCTCCAATATCTGGCCCCATCCAACTGCAAAGCTACGTCCTCTCCTATCTGGAAGAAGTAATCCTCCAATCACCGCTCCTAACAATGTTGGCAAAGTGGGAAAAGAGGCAAACTATGCCTAAATAATACAATCATCATCAATGGTGTTGTCTCCAAATACCTGTCTGCATATACTGCTATCATAAACTGAATCATAATACACCCACTCTCGATGAGTTAGGATCCTCAATAATCTATATACATACTCAGGCATGATAGTCATCTCACCGACGGGAAGATGAAACATATTATGGTCAAAGTGCCATCGCTCTACCATAGCTGTCAAAAGACCTCGGTTCAGTTGGAACCGAGGGATATCTAGAAGGAAACTGAGACCACATGTCTCGATAGTTCACCTCTCAGGCGCTATAAGCTCATCAACTAAATCAAAAATCTAAGATGCTACACCCCGTATCTACAACTTACAGTAATGTTCCTACATTTTGAAACAAAGTGAATCATATTAGTCTTTCTATTAGTGATCCATCCTATGTCAATCAAACACATTAAATCTATCCTTGCTCTATTTTGAGCGCATCAACTTATTGCTCCTAACCTCTAGATCTTGAGACACAAGGACAATTTGTAATCATTTTTAATCAAATCCAATTGACATATCAAACATTCATCAATATGAATTTTCTAATATCCTAAACACTTAGTGACATCCTAAACATACATTTTCTAGCTTGGAATTCAATTGAGTTATTTGGATGATCGATCGAAGGACTTCATCTATATTCATCTTAGTTTTCAAACTTCATGGTAGGCGACACTTTAATAAGTGTACGCAGCTTTTCAAGCCCCGTGGCATTTAAATCATTACACGCGGCACTTTAATCATCGGAGGTGACGCTTTACTATGCAGGTGGAATTTTAAAGTCCTATGCGACTTTTTAAATATCCTAAGTGGCCTTTAAAAACAAGGGTTTCCTAGGTGGATTTTGGCTATTTGGGTTGAAATTTTTGCCCTAATTCTTAGACAGCTAAGAATTGCTCCTATGCGGCTTTTCAACGCGCGGAGGCAGCTTTTCTTAGCCCTAAGCGGCTCTTTATCTACCCTACGTGACTTTTCACTAGTTTCTACCTAGAAAGCATTAAAAACATGTATTAAATTCTATTTAAAGAGCAATAAATGCACTAGGAGAGTTCAAACCACTCACCGGAGGCCTGTAGTCAGGAGGTATCTGATATTGGCATGCTCACTCGGACCTATGCTCTCGAATGGGGATCACCATTGCTGTTAATCATTAGAGGATCAGAGCAAAAATCTCAATAGTAAAAAGTGAAAATGAATAGTAAATTTGGGTTTTTTAACCTATTTAAGCTATTTTACCCTATTTTGTGAGATTGTTGACCCAGTCAAACCAAATCTTTATATTCTGCACACTGAGGCATTTGTTCGACATCTTTCAGCATCATTGTTTATAAAAAATGCAATCATCTTGGATCTATTCTATCAGTAGTATTCATCCAATTTTTCACATCTGAGATCAATATGCTTTCATTTCTGAGGGGGCATCATCATATCATCCAACCGAGATTCTGCATCATATCTTATATCAAATCTGGGGCATTAAAATCTCAAACTTTATAAGTAGGGCCTCAAATCAAGTTTCAAATCAAGAGCATCGAATCAGAGTTTCAAATCAAGAGCATCAAATCAGAGTTTCATATCAGGGTTTCATATTAGAGTTTCATATCAGGTTTTTGTATCATTCAATTAGCTCATCAGTATCAAATCAACGATTAGGACATCAAGTTTTCTTTGAATCAATGCACTTCACACATCAATTCAAAGAGGGGCATTTGTAGACACCTAAATTTGACCAAGTGTATCCAAAGCATTAAAAATTGTAAATCTCAGCCAAATGCCTCAAATCTCATCTCAATGCATAAAATGGATCAAACCAAATGGACATTTGTAAAGAAAAGTGGACAAAAATCAAATTAAATCAAAGGATTAAATAATCATGAAATCAAATAATTAAATTCAAGCCTACAAGGGATTAATCAAAATTATGCAATTGATTTTAATCAATTAATTGTATAGTTTAAATCAAAAAGATCAAATCCAACCCATTCACCCTTACATGGCTAAATTAATTAAATGATTGAGTTATTTAATCTCTAATTTCTTGGAGACAACCAGCCAATTTTCCCTCCATTTGAAAACACCTCAAAGCTTTTGACTTAACCAAAGCTTGATCATGATCAACTCACTCTACCCCCTACCCTTGGGCAATTGCTATAAATACAAGCCATTTTCTTTGTGTTTGGTATCCAAGAATTTCAAGAGAAAAGCATCCTTATTATATGCATTTGGAGAGCATTTAAGAGCTTTTGATCATATTTCAGCATTTGCATAGCATTTTAGAGTATCATCTTTAATAGCATTTGTTGATTTTATAGTATATCTTGGAGCATTTTGAGCTAGATTAGAGCATTGTTTATCATTTATTTCTCGTTCTAGGATTGTCCTTGGGAAAGATTAAGACTGAGAACTCTCTTAACAGAGTTTAGATAGAGAACCATGAGATGTCATGGGTTTTAAACTTCAATTCTTAGATTAAATATCATTTTCTTTCCATAAAGTTGTTGTTTATAATCCTAATTTCATGAAGGTGTTAATCATACACACACACTAATAGGCTATAGGGTGCAAGGCATAGTTCAGTTACCCCCAATGCTCCTAAGAACACTGAAGACTCCCAAAAAGACAAGGTACCTTGGATGCCACGACCCAAGCACAATTTTTTTCCTCTTGGAGAACCTTTGGAAGATGCGTTGAAAACATTAGTTGCTAACAAGATCATCATGATTCCCAATTCAAAACCATGGGAACTTAAGGTAAAACCTAAATGGTGGAATGACAATCACTACTGTGAGTTTCATAATATAAAAGGACACTTGAAAAATGATTGTATGAAGTTAAAACATGTGATACAACATTTGATCACTAATAAAACTATCATAGTTGGTACTCATGGGTCAAACAATGATCATAAAGCATTGAAGAAACCCTTTCCATCTTATGAGAAAGGAAAATCCTCAAAATCCCCAAGAACTACGGTGAATCACACCTATACTAACACTGAAAATGTGATACACATGCTCAAACCTTTTGATAGGTCAATCAATGTCATCATTATTAAGGATAAAGAAACTGATCCTGCCAACGTGGTCACTAGAGGTCAATCCAAGGTCACTCTGAAAGGGGCGACAACTACACCTAAGAAAACCATCAAACCAAGAGACAAAACCTCATCATCAAAATAGGTTACTGCGAGTTACAATCTGGTCGGTCAGTTACAACGAACTCCTGCTAAGATCTCTATCCTAGAATTGCTAAAGTAGTCACCATCGCATAAGGAAATTATTGAGACTGCACAATGTGGAAACTAATGTTCCCAAATACCTTGATGTTGGTTGATTCCATACCATGGTAAATCATTTGACATCGCCTCATTATCTATCTTTTTCAGAAGAAGATAACAAATCCCTTAGTCATCCACATAATCAACCTCTGCACATAGAGGTCTTGATCCACAAAAGTTGGGTTAAGCGTGTTTTGATAGATGGAGGCACTGGTTTGAATATTTGGACTCTCAAGCTAGTCACAACACTAGGATTTTATGAACATACCATTGATGCTCAAAAGAAGATCACTATTAAAGCATATGATGAGGAAGAGATATTATCAAAAGGACTCGTGGTGCTACCTATTAGAGTAGACCCTATTGAAATAAATGTCACTTGTCAAGTGCTTGACTTGCCTCTCACATATAAAATATTGCTGGGAAGACAATGGATCCATGACATGCAAGAAGTCCCCTCCACTTATAATCAATGTGTGAAATTTCCATTCAATGGGGTAGAAGTTCCTATTCCAGCTAATAGTGCCTGCTCTTGTAACACTCTGATCAATCTGATAGCATGGTTCCACACAACAAAGAGGTATCCAAAACTTTTGAAATAGCTCAAAAGACATTAATGAAAATATTCAAGGAAAAACTCAAGATCAGTAACACAAGCATGGGAGAATTCCAGTTAACTTCTCTTCATACTTATCCTAGATCTTATGGTATGCCATCCTCATCATTCCCACGTCCAAATGGTCAACAAGTAGAAATACATGAGGGGACTGGAATGGTAAAGGAATGTGTCTCTCTTTCAGAAGAGAATGAAGAGAAAGTTGTTCTTGTGTGGTTGTACAAGGATGAAGACAAAGATAATGAAGTAAAACATGTGGATATCTGGCCACGCAAGTATGGGAAAGGATATCAAATAATGAAACTAATAGGATACAAGGGGAAAGGACCATTGTGAAAAGACAAAGGTCTTATAGAGCCCTTTCATGCTGAATTTAGAAATCCCACAGACAAGACTAGCTTGTGGTACCATGAGAAGAAGATCCATCCCTCTCCTAATAATAATAATCCTAGAAGCTCTCACATAGGTGTATATGATATAGATACTAAAGATGAGACTGAGAACACTCCTCTCCCTTTCAAAAAATTGATGCATGCCACCATGGAAAATCTGGCATATCAAGGGAAACCTTAGGTTCCATCATTTCACAGATCTTCCTTTCAACCAAATGGGTCCAGTGCTTCAACAAATATAACTGAGATATCAACTCAAGAATCATACATGCACTTAGAAACAAAATATAGAAATCTTAATGTGGGGTAGCTTGTCTTCGCCTCTCATGTCCTTGACTTACCACATTTTCCAAATAATATGGTGCACGCTATTGAGGAGGCTTCTCCTCGTGCCTCTCAAAAGTCAGAGGATGATTCTACTCAGTGTGGAACGAATCAGCAACATGAAAACAACAACTATTTCATTGTTGCAAGGACTCTCTCTCGCTATTTGGAAAATAGAGATCGCGCTCCTATCCAATTTTATTATGAATAAGATAATACTTTATAAGAACAACATTCTAACTGGGGGGAAACTATGGCTCCTACGCATGCATGAAACTTACCTCACTCGATTGAAATAGACTCCAATGAGTATGAGTGGGATTCCTTCTATGATGCTATAATGGATATTGAAGTAGATGTAGTTCAGAAGTTTGCACCTCATGTCCTGCATGGAGAAAGTGTTTGCATCGATGGAACTCTAAGTGAACACCCTGAACTAGAACCCTTTCTTCTTCCCGATGATGACTATTCTTCCGAAGAGGAGGGAAGGCCACCTCTTCCAACTAAAAAAAACTATAATTTTGGGAGAGAAGCTTAGAATTATCTTGCATCTACTACTCAGGACTGGGATTCCAACCGATGCTCTATCCGTGCCTCCACATCAGCAAGAAATAGAAGTGGTCTTGCATCCAGTGGTTACAGACATGATTTCATCGATGAACAATGGTAACAATGATATCATGAAGCAGAAGAAGAAGCAACTTGGTATCTTCAAGATCTCCAAAGACTAGACATGGCTCCTCACCCACATATCCTATCTTCAAGAATCTAGGTTATGCCAATGAGTGTTTTACTAGAATTCATGGCTTCCTAAGAAGCATGAGAGGATGCGAATGCTAGGTCAAATGGATTGAATCCTTGTACTACCAAAAATTACTTTTCTATAAGTGATAGGGAAAAATGTAGTTTATGAAATCCTTTAGAGAGTGCCATCACAGATCTTCTCTTACTTGTTGAAGACCTTGATCTAGATAACTCGGTGCTATCCTTGGAACCAGTTGGGTCTTTACTTCTTTTTCATCTTTAGATCATTGAATGGAACCCAAACAAACCCTTGAACCTCATTTCTGTTAGAATAACTAAGAGGGGGGGGGGGGGGGGGGAANGGGGGGGGGGGCGTGAATCAGTCGCCTCAAAAATTTAATCCTTAAATCAACCCAAAAAAATAATTACGACATATATAAGCCTCTAGTTATCTTTAGTCCTATAAGATGAATGCCTTGAAATACTTATATCAAATTACTACTTGTCGGAATGCTTTGTTAAACCTTCTACTATATGTTTACTCAAAAGCAGTCTATCTATTTACCGAAATAAAGTAAATAACTAGTGTATACCGATCAATCCATATTTACTTATGTGAAATGCAAAACAATAAAGTAATGACTCATAAAAACATTAACACATGCATTTTTAACATGGAAACCCTATTAAGGGAAAACCTAATGGGACCGGTAACCCAAATTTTCACTCTTCTAAAGTGAGCTCGGTGAAGAGCCAACCCTGTTAAAGGTTACAAATACACTGTTAGGTGTGACCTTGTTAGAGGATTTAAATGAATAGTTTGTCACTTAATATCTGGCATCTAATGCTACCATCCTTGATCAAACACTCACTTGGCTTGTTAATAGGTATCGGGCATAGCCAATGCTACTTTGTATCATCAAAATTTTTGATACTCCTTGGGATGTATCTCAATTAGAAAAGACTTTTAAGTCCTGCTCAGTTAAGAGACTTGATGCTTCAATCGTTAAACTGAAACACTAAATTGATCTGTTCACATATACAACTAGAATTGAATATTTTTAGACATATTGTAAGTGCATTACCTTTCTGATCAATATTATTAATTCAATACCTTTGCTCCACACTGTTATGCTTTGTGATTTTGTATCACTGTTTGTCAGTGTCTACAGAATTTAGCTCTTTCCTCAACTTGATTGATCAGGTCTAAATGAAGAATTTCTTCTCCTTCAAAATTTCTTTAGCATCTATTCTCTTGTCACTCCCCTTATTCACATTGAATAATTTTTTCTCTTATATAGACATGATTTCACCGTTTCTTAGCTTTGTTGATCTTGGCGTGATCCACTATTCTCGCCAATTAGATTTAAAGAAAAACTCATGTTTTATCTCGTAGAGATCTTCTTGCTAATTGGACTAAGAAGTTTTAAATCCTTTACTTGTATATGGCTTTATCTTGTCGATTAAAACAATGATAAGTACCAGTTAAGTCTATATTTAGCTCTTGACAGCTAAGCATTTTGTTGTTTCTGAACTCTTTGTTCTCTCAGTCAATACATCAATTAGTTGTCGGTGAGAACTAACTATTTTGTTGGTGAGACTTCAATTATCTTCAAGATCTTTGTCCTGTTGTCTATCCATCGAGAAACACTATAAATCTATCTATCTGGTTACAATGTAATTCTGTCTGTCGGGTTGCACTTTGACTTTGCTCATCGATAATTTTGTGCTTTTGATCGTTGGGTAACACTGTCACTTTTCTCTCCTTGGTTTACTTTGTCCATCGGTGTGCACTCCGTTGGTGTATACAATCACTTTGTGAATACTTAACTTTTATGCATTAATGATAGCATAGCCTTGATTCATTGGTTCTTTGAAGTCTTTCAGCAGTATTTACATGACCATATAGATTATATCAAGTTGAGATCAATGAAAATACAATACATTAATTGATTTAATGTCGTGCATTAACTTTTTGTGTCTCTATGATCATCAACTTAACATCTTCAAACATTCAATCAATTATAGTTCATCAATCTCTCCCTTTGGAAATGATGGCAACACACTACATTATCACACTATATTATCACTAATACAATATGAAATATAACAGTTGAAGTTCATCAAACTACCAATCTCGTGTACTATAACCGATACAAATATCTAGTCCTCGGTAAGCTCACATAGCTTAGATTTTATTCTTGCAGCTCTCTTTCTGTCTTCAATCCCTTAAATGGATAGATGTAGAATCTTTCTTCTTCTGATGTGATGTGTTCTCTCCTTGTGTCAATTTCTCTCCCTTTGACTCTTCTTTTCTTTTGATGTCTCTTTTTTTCTTTGTCAGCAATCTCTCCCTTTGTATGTATTCTCCCTTTCTATTTATATCTCTCCCTTTGGAGAATGTGATATGATAATGGATATAATCTCTCCCTTTGACAATAATTCCAAACAAATATTTGACAGTAATGTAAAACAAATCCTTTCTATCCATAATATACTCCTTGAATTTTCCAATCCATCAGTAATACAATAACTCTAGTGCTTGGAGTAGATAAATACCTTGCTATGTACCAATGTATCTTTGAAGTCCATCTCTTTTCTTACATCAACATGAATTATATTCTTATAATATGTAGGCTGATGCAGCCTTCTAGTCATCTTACTAACCAGTAGACAAGGGTTTGACCCCTAGTCTCTTTCGCAAGTACTCAAATGTATCCTTGGGAAATGGGTTGGTAAAGATATCAACTAATTATTCCTTTGATTACACATACTCAAGTATCACCTCCTTTGCTTGAACTTTTTGTCTCAAATAATGATACTTGATAGCAATATGCTTTGTCTTATCATGCATGACTGGATTCTTGGAAATGTTAATTGCACTGGTATTGTCACAATAGATAATTACTGGTTCAAGAATTTTCATATGCATACCTTCCAGTAACTATTTTATCCATGCAATATTTGAGCAATTTGTAGTAGTAACAACATACTCTACTTCTATAGTAGACTGAGAGATGCATCCTTGCTTCTTGTTGATCCATGTGACAAGTCTGTCACCCATAAAGAATGTTCCTCCAGTTTTTCTCTTTCAGTCATCAATGTTTTCAGCCCATTCAACATTGGTAAAGACCTTAAGTTCAAATTTGCCTTCTCTTCTATACCATAAACCATAGTCCTCAGTATTCTTCAGATATCTTAGGATTATTTTCATTCTAGTCATATGTGATTCCCTGGGATTAGCAAAAACTCTTGCAACTATTCCTACTACACATGCAATATCTCATCTATTATGTACAACATACACGAGTTATCCAATCATTGATCTATACAAAGTCTGATTTACCTCAGGTGACTTGTCCTTTGTCAGCTTACCTCCAGTTTCTATCGGTGTTCCAACTAGCTTGGAATCTTCCATCTTGAATATTTTTAGCACTTCCTTGATGTATTTGGATTGTGTAATGAAAATGCCTTCATCTTGTTGCATGATATGTAGACCAAGAAATTTTTTTATCTCTCCAAACATAGACATCTCAAACTCTTTTCTCATTTCATTTGCAAATTATTTGCATAGCATATCATTGCCTCCAAATATGATGTCATCAATAAATATTTCAGTAATCAAAATGTTAGCATCAGTATATTCCTTCAAATAAAGATTATTGTTTTCACTAGTTCTTACAAGTACAATACTTACGAGATAGGAATGAAGTCATTCATACCAGGCTCTTGGTTTTTGTTTCAATCCATACAAGGCTTTGTGTAGTCTACATACCATGTTCCTCTTGGCTGGATCAAAAAACCCTTATGGTTGCTCAATGTATACCTCTTCCTCAAGTATTCCATTTAGGAATGCAGACTTGACATCCATTTGGTATACCTTGAATCCTTTAAATGTAGCATAAGAAAGTAATATTCTCAATCCTTCTAGCCTAGAAACAGGTGCCAAGGTTTCTCTATAGTCAATCCCTTCTTCTTGTGCAGACCCCTTGCATACTAGTCTTGCTTTTTTTCTGGTGACTTCTCCATTTTCATTCAACTTATTTCTGAATATCCATTTTGTACCAATGACATTCTTGTCATTTGGTCTTGGTACAAGTGTCCATGTCTTGTTTTTCTCAATCTTCTCAATTTCTTCATTCATAGCACTAATCCATTCTTCATTATCAAGTGCAGCATTGATAGATTTTGGCTCAAAATAACCAAATTAGACATCTTGTGTTTAGAGACTTACTTCTGGTTATCATACCAGCCTTCTTGTCTCCAATGATCAGGTTCTCTGGATGGTTCCTTGTGACATACCTGGCAGGTACATGTTCAATTTTTTGTCTATCATCTTGATCATCATTGTGTCCTTCATTCTGATCTCCATCGCTTGGTACATCATCTTGAGCAATATCCTAATTTTTGGTATTTGCAGCCTGATGCTTGGGTGCAATATTTTGTTGCTCGGGAGCTATACATTTTTTCTTGGCTAGAGTTTCAGGTTCTTAATTGTAAACAAACTTGTTTTATTCCTCTATTTATTTTGTGCTTTCCTTTTCATTCTTCTCTACAAATTCATCTAACTTTACATTTGCACTTTCAACAATTTTGGTAGAGGCTTTATTGAGACATTTATAAGCCTTGTTCTTGGTGGGATACCCTAGAAATATTCCTTCATCACTTTTGGAGTCAAGCTTTCCATTTCTATCATCTTTTAAGATATAAAATTGACTACCAAAGATCTTGAAGTAACTTACATTGGGTGTGTAACCATACCATAGCTCATAGGGTGTCTTCTTGGTGTATTTCTTGAATTGTACTATGTTCAATGTGTAAAGAGCAGTACTAACAGCTTCCCTCCAAAAGATTTGGGTGATGCCTTTCTCTATCATTAGTGTCCTTGCACAATCAACAATGGATTTATTCCTTCTTTCAACAATTCCATTTTACTATGGTGTTCTCAGTGCAGAGACCCGTCTTTTGATTCAATGCTCATTGCAAAAGTTAGTGAATTCATCTGAAATAAATTCCTTTCCTCTATCTGATCTTAAGCATTTTAATTCCTTATCACTTTGTTTTTCTACCATTGATTTGTACCATTTAAACATCTTGAATGCTTCTGATTTTTCTTTTAGAAACATAAATGTCATCATTCTAGAGTAATCATCAACAAAGAGAATAAAATATTTATCACCATAGTAACTATTTTTCCTCATGGGTCCACATAGATTAGTATGGACTAATTCTAGAATGGCATCAGATGTATGGGTTTTTCTTTTGAAACTAGACTTTTTCGTCTTACCTTTTTGACAATATATTCACATGATATTGTTGGGCTTAGTCATCGTCAGTAAGCCTCTTACATTTCTCTTTTTTCTTATCTTTATCATGTTGTCAAAGTTTACATGACATTATCTTTTATGCCACAACCATATGTCTTCATTTCTAGCCATTAAGCAAGTGGTGTCAATATCATTCAGATAGAATAAGTTACCTTTTGTTTGCTCACCGGTACCAATCAACCTTCCTGATTCATTGAAGACATTTTCCTTCTTATTTTCAAATGCTACTCTGTGACCTAAATTATTTAGCTGAGAAACAATCAATAGATTATAATTCAATCCTTTCACCCAATAAGCATTTTCGCATTTTATCAGGTTATTCAACATTATAGTTCCTTTACCTTCAACTGGACAAGGTGTATCATTACCCATTCTTACTAAACCATCATTATAGTATTCAAAAGTCTCAAATTTTTGTTTGTCATCAGTCATATGGTGAGTGCAGCCACTATCTATGATCCAGACATCATTTTTACTAAATTTAGATATGAGTGCAGTTTCTACATGCCTTTCTTCATCTTCATCTGTATCATCTTTTACTAGCACAAACACCATTTTGATGTCTTCATCAGATTCTGTGTTAGTATCTTCATCTTTGCATGTATCTAAGTAACTATCCTTTTTTCCTTTGTCCTTTTAGTCTTGGGTATCTCTTCTTTCTGATTGTCAGTTGCTTCTGCAATCTTGGTTATCACCTCTGTCAAACTTATTTTCAAATGACCTGTCATTATACTTCTATCATCTTTTCTTCTTTTAGGACATCTTACAACAAAGTGTCCAATATCTTTACAATTAAAACATACAAGTGGTAATTTACCTTTGTATTTACCTTGACCTCTCTGCATTCTTCTAGCCATAAGTGCTTCAATTTCATCAAGATCTTCTTCTTCACTTTCACTATCACTATATTTTCTCATAGTGTGTTTATGACTTGATTACTTATTCTCAAAGAATATTTTAAGGTAGACTCTATGTTTGGTAAGACACTATTATCAAAGTCATTCATCTCAAATGAAATCAGTCTTACAATAAAACTATCTAGAGTAACATTGTTATTTTCTACTGCTCTCATTTCTTGTATGGCAGATACTCTAATAGCATAAGTAGGCAATAAGGTTCTTAGAATTTTACTTACCACTGTCTCTTCTTCTAGTACACCTCCAACTCCTTGGATAGCATTGAATACCTCTTTAATTCTTGTGCTATACTGTGTGATGTTTTCACCTTCTTTCATTCTGAGATCATCAAGCTTTCCTCTAAGGATTTCTGCCTTGGCTCTCAAAACATTTTTATCACCACCATGTACAAGCTTCAATTTATCCCACATATTCTTTGCAGTTGTGCATGCTTTGACATCTTCAAATTTAGCATCAAAAAGTGAGGTAGCAAGCTCTATTATCATGTAGTTGTGCTCATGCTTATCTCTCATTTGTTCAACTGTGATTTCTCCTGTGGGAGATACATATTCAGTATCTAAGTATTGAGTAACATCATTTCCAATACCTGATAAGTGGAGTCTTATCCTACTTTTCCATGAAGAAAAGTTGTCTTTGTTCAACTTGGGCACATCTCGTCTGTTCATCTTGTGATCTTTAGCTTGAGATTTTAAACTCCCTTTCTAAGCACACAAGCTCTGATACCAATTGTTAGAATAACTGAGGGGGTGGGGGGCGGGGGGCGAATCAATGGCCTCCAAAATTAATTGTTAAATTAACCCAAAAAACTTATTACCACATATATAAGCCTCTAGTTATCTTTAGTCCTATAAGATGAATGCCTTGAAGTAATTATATCAAATTACTACTTGTCAGAATGCTTTGTAAAACCTTCTACTGTATGTTTACCGATAATCAGTCTATCTATTTACCAAAATATAGTAAATAACTAGTGTATACAGATCAATCAAGATTTACTTATGTGCAATGCAAAACAATAAAGTAATGGCTCATAAACACATTAACACATGGATTTTTAACATGGAAACTCTGATAAGGGAAAACTACTGGGACCGGTAACCCAAATTTTTACTCTTCTAAAGTGAGCTCAGTGAAGAGCCAACCCTTTTCAAGGTTACAAACACACTATTAGGTGTGACCTTGTTCGAGGATTTAAATGAATAGTTTGTCACTTAGTATCTGGCATCTAATGCTACCATACTTGATCAAACACTTGTTGGAAAGTTGACACTCAGGGTGTATACAACTTCTTTTGTGTTTTCATTATGGAAACAAAGTCATATGAAGTTTTTACAGTAAACTTTGAAGATCAAAATTGGCTAAGAATAGAAAATAGAGTAGTACAGAGATATGCAGTTGATCAGACCACCAGTACATGTGCATACAATCAATTTAGACCATGTGCCTCCATACTTAAGCTTTATGACATATAATTAAGCTTAGTCTATACACGCATGGTACGGTATGACAGTACGGAGAAGTTACAGGAGTTCAAGAGCCACTAGCAGTTCAGAAAAAAGAGTATGAAGCTGACTTTAGATTTTGGATTAGCATATAATATTTTATTTTGTAATGGCCATGCACCTATTGTAATATGTTTTAAAATATGTCTTTAACACTTATGTAAACATGCATAAGCCAATTTGTTTGGAAGCGTTGTGTATGTTGGTTTTGGGCCGACAAAGGTCTTGTTTTTGGTCACTTCTATTTAGGCATGTATATATACTAGACATGTACCTTTGTATTAGGTGAGTGAATGAAAAAAAGTAGAGAAGATATTCAATAGAGAAATATAAGAAAATCAGTATGAAGAAGTCTTCAAGAGATTAAAGCATCAACGCATAAACACAACTGATTAGACAAGAGTGTCATTACGACAATTCATTTTTTGATATAGTGTATATCTATTACCTAAAGGTTGTAGCCTTCATCCTATTGGACAGTGAGCTCTGGCAGTGATCCAACCACCTTTAACAAGGTTTTGTAAAGACTCCTAACTTGGTCATTGTACTTGCATTGTAAATACTGCTCCTAATAGGGCAAAGGAACTCTAACAGGTTCATAAGACTAGTACAATCATTTGTGGGTACTAATTCCTACCAGGGATTTCCTTTGATCAAGGTTTTGTCATAATCATATCTTGTGTTATGTGTTATATTTTTATGCTTCATTTTTTATCTATTTGATTTAAGTTTAATTTTTTGAACTAAAATATAATTGACAAACACCGATTCACCCCCCCATCTCAGTGTTTCTAAAAATTGGTATTAGAGCTCTGGTCCTCTAAAGAAAGTTTAGCCATTTGAGGAGATCATGGATTCAACAATAGAGAAACATCTGAAAAAGAATCTTGAAGCAGCCCTTGATGATCTTGACAGATCTGAAAAAGAAAATGAAGAACTTAAACTAAAAGTGGATGGCTCCCAAATTCTTATCCAAAAATTAAGGAAAGATCTGAAAGATTTCTCTACAAATGATTTGGGAAAAATGGTCAAAAAGATGAATGAAGAAAATATGTCTCTGAAGGACAAGATTGAAGATCTGAATGAATGGCTTACTAATAGCCTATCTACTATTGAAGAAAAGACCAAAGAAAGTAAATAATTAGATGATGAACTTATGCAAGAAAATATGAAGATCTTGGAGTTGGAAAACATCAAGAAAAAGATTAAATTTGAATTAACAAAAGAAAAAGATAAAATTGAGAAATTACACACAAGTTCTAATCTAATTCAATCACAACTTTATGCACCGAAGCTAAAAGGTGATACTATTGGTGTTGGATACAGTGTAGCTCAAATTGAAATCAATGCAATGAAAGAAATAAAGAAAGAAAGAAAGAAAGAAAGAAAGAACAAGAAGAAACCACAGAAGAAAACAAAATTGAGAATCTTGCAGAGGGTAATACACAACCTCCTAAAGATGAATACAAGCTAATTAACCGAACTTGTTATGCTTGTAACAAGCATGGACACTTGGAAAGAGACTGTAAAGAGGTAAGACCTTTCAATGTGTATTGTTATTCGTGTAATAAATTTGGTCATAGGGCTATTCATTGCAAAACAAGTCATAGAAATCAATCACAACAGAACCAAAGAAATCTGAATCAATAGAATCAGAGAAATCAACCTCAGAGAAACTATCAGAAAATTACATGTTAGATATGTAATTATAATGGACACACAGCCAAGTAGTGCAGTATGATAAAAAATATTAATAGACCTCCAATCATTTGTCACTCATGTAAAAAAGCAAGACATATCTTAAGGTTTTGTAGGTCAAGAACTCAAAAACAAGAAAAGCCTAAAGAATCATTATTTGAAGAATATGGTGAAGTCAAGTATGTAAAAGCTATAGAAGATTCAGGAAAAATATGGGTTGAAATAAAGAAAGATGATGATGTTAATAAGGTAGTAGATGCATCCACAGTGGACGCAACTTCTACTTCTGGTTAGTTGACCCTCATGGTCTTAGGGGGAGCTATTCTATCTCTAAACCCCTGTGTGGCTAATATACTCACCTCTGATTATGCGCTTACGGATTCATGTAACGTTGATGATGAAATGAGGAAGTAGGCATAGACACATAGCTTGAACTTTGAGTGAATCAAAGATTGAAATTCTCAATGTAAACCACGTTACGACAATAAGCATTAAATGCAATAACCTTTTATATAAGTCAATAAAAGATATTTTATCCTCACTTTTCATTTGAGATAGAGCATTCAGAGGGCACAACAACAGTTAGCATTGAAGTGTTGAAGGATAAACCATTGGTTGGTTATCAAGATGAATCAAAGTTGAAATGGAACCCTAGCGGACATGTCGTTTCAAAATCTTGTGAAACCCTACTTAAGCAAGTTACAAGTAAGTAATGGCTACTCCTACAATGTTTGACATCTCTGAGAAAAACATATATGTGTCTAAGAAGTATCCATTCAAGTTCGTGCTAGATGATGTAAAAGGGGCATTCTCCAAGATTCTTCTAGGAGTCATGCATGTTGAAGACATACACGCTTAAATTTATTGTAAGAAGGAGTCTGTTGGTGACAATAGCATAACAACTCTCATGGCATCAATGATGAAACAAGATTACTCATTCAAGGATGAATATGCACATCTCAATGATAACCCTATTTTTGAGTACACAAATGCGCATGAGTTATATGAACTAGAATGGGTTAAAATTCTACTTAGTAGGATACATGATGATCTGTATTGGATTGGTGAAGTTCCTATTTGCATTACTGCTGACCTCATTCATGAGATGAATAGACTCTCCAAGGTTGGACCTGTTCTTCCTACTGGAAAGGATGTAAAGAAACAGGTTGAGCAGGCATGCATATCTACAAGTGATAGGCATAGGATGACTTTTGATCTCATTGTGGAAGAAGACATCAAACTCCTCACCATGATACTTGGTTAAAAGTTTTAGCAGGCAAGCAGACTGAATAGTATGTCTACAACTACTATTCTGGTAGCAATAAGGATGGAAAGAGATACCACACAATATAAAATGTGTGAGATATTGTGTGCACAACTGATTGAGAACATTAGAGCTATCAAGCATGACAAGAGAAAAATATTCAGATTTGGCTCTTTGATTATCTACCTAAACTTCCACATTGTTCCAGTAGAGTCTCTTATCTTTACCTAGATAGGAGAAAACCTACTATCTCACAAATTTCATTAAAGGCTACATCAGAAAGCATTGTAAAGGATTCTATGGACATGGACATCAAAACATCCAGGATCAAGATGCAGAAGAGGTTCAGAATATCATAGAAGATAGTTGAGAAATACAAGGACACCATATGCTTCATGGTGGAAACTAACTATACTTGCATGGAATAAATTGAGCCAAGAACCAAATGGATTCATCCACTTGGTTATGAAGTAGAAGAACATGTTTTAGAAGGATATGGACAAGTGCTTTTGTCTTTGCCTAAAGATCCAAAAGAGCCAAAATGGGGCACATACAGAGTGAAAACAAATCAAGTTGATTTTGTCTTATACAGTGGAGATAATAAAAGAAAGGCATCAAGGATTACATATAACACCCTAAAGGTTCATGGGCTCACACAAGAAGACCTAGATAAAGCTATGGAAGCTAAAATTGCAAGAGAGCTTAAACAAACACCTACAGAAGTCAAGATAGAGAAATTAGATGATATCCACAAGAAGAAGAAGAATAAATCTGATGAAGGTACATCTACGCCTTCAACTACTATTGACTTGGAATCCTCTCCACCTTTAGTACCAACAAAACTGACCAGAAGAAGGAAACAAGTTCCCACAAGTCACCCATCCTCAAGGACAACACAGAGAAAAGTAAATAACACTGAAGCCCCTCCTGAGGTAGGATTCAGACCTAGTATTGAAGTCTTAAGGAAAAAAATCATTAATGAAGGAAGACTTGACTCAATTTAAAATGTTTATGACAAGTACCAAGAGATAGATAAATCAGAAATGCATTCTATGATTATCTCTCACATGATCAAGTTTAAAAGGTCAGTATTGGAACACAAGATAGTCATACCGGACAAGCTATGGAACATACTAGACCTATTGAAAAGAAAATAAATAGAGGAAGATATGAGGATTAGAGAAGAAAAATTAGATAATCTTATACCTATTTTCTTACACGATGAGAAAGCAATTATGTTAGATTTGGTAAAACCTCATCTAAGAACCAAAACAAGAACTCTTCACATCATGAACAAAGAGTATGAGTTGGTTGGAAAAGAGAATAAAAAATCATTCGAGAAAGTATTTTTGGATAGACACATGCATCCATCAATGGTGCCTACAGCTAAAGTGACTCCAGTCCCTCCCAAACAGGATAAAGAACTAGTGATTCCAAATGTGCCTATGAAAGGTCCACAGGATTCAGCACCCAAAATTACATCACCCTCTGATACAGTCAAGGAATCATATGAAATCATTGTGATAAATGATGTTGAGACCACCATGTCCTCCTCATAAAATGATTTAAATAAGTTTGAGGAAGAATTTTAAAGTACTAAAGAAGCTGAGAAGGTATGCACTGATAAAACTTCTTTACAGCAAGAACAAGTTCCTACTGGAGAAACAAAAGGTAAAGATGAAGAGAGAAAGGAAAAACCTAATGAACCACCCTCTATGGAGATCCTAGTGAAAATTGAATGCATGGATGTTAGTCAAAATTCTATATTTACTCCATCTAGCAACCATCAGTATCATTATTGTCAAGCCTGCCCCCTGAATCAGCAAACCTAGATGCTTGGGGAGAAGAAGACCCAATTAAAATTAGTGTATTAGCCATGGAGAAAGCCAAAGAGAAACAAGTCATGAGAAACCCTCTCTTTCTAGAGTCAGTGAACATTTTGAACAACTTAGTACCAACAGATAAGAAATTGGCAAATATCCAGTCAGTTGATGATGTTGACAACATATTGAGTTGCTTCAAAGCAAACTTCAGAAGTTTAGTAGATTCAGCTACTAAAAATGCAAAGGAGAAGTACAAAAGGGAAAGATTGGATGAACTAATAAATAACTTCCAATTAGATCTCAACTCCTTGAAGATCGGTCAAACAATTCTGAAAGAGTTAGCAGCAAAAGGCAGGAAGGTGATATCAAATTGTATGGAAAGAGGAAAATTCACTTCTGAGCACATCAAGAAGATGAAAAAGCAGACATCTTGGCTGAAAACATTAGGAAATCAGTTGAAACATCCTCCCAAGACATCAACATCTACAAAAACATCTATTAAGGGCAGATAGAAAAGATTGAAAAGGCCAAGGTAGAGATCAACAAGATAAGGACCAAGCAAACACAACTAAGAAATGCACTTGCACCCTCCTTGGTTGTCTTGAACGAGAACATAAAATAGATAGATGCAAAAATTGTCACATATGATCAAGGTTCCTACATGGATCTGAAAAAAATGGAGAAGCTCACATATGCCTTATGCACCCATCTTTAGACTATTGATGCACTCAAGGCATTTTGGCAGCAATAGATCAACACTCTTTAGATTGTGTATCAAGATGTGTACTCCAAGTAAGTACCTAGAGACTTAAAAATTTTGACACCTTTGTCATTAATGTCAAAGGGGGAGTAGTGTATATAAGGAGTATGATATATATAGCCAAAGTTATGATGTACAGTTTTTTGTTGTTAAGTCAAAGATTGAGTAACTTGGCCACATTCCTTTGTTGCCATTAATTAAAAAGGGGGGGATTGTTGGAAAGTTGACACTCAGGGTGTATATGACTTATTTTGTGTTTTCATTATGGAAAAAAAGTCATATGAAGTTTTGACAGTAAACTTTGAAGATCAAAATTGGCTATGTATAGAAAATAGAGCAGTACAGAGACATCCAATTGATCAGAGCACCAACACATGTGCGTACGATTGAGTCAGACTATATGCCTCCATACTTAAGCTTTATGACATATAATTAAGCTTAGACTATACATACATGGTACAGTATGACAGTACAGAGAAGTTATAGGAAGCTCAAGAACCACTAGCAGTTCAGAAAAGAGAGTATGAAGTCAACTTCAGATTTTGGATTAGTGTATAATATTTTATTTTCTAATGGCCATGTGCTTATTTTAATATGTTTGTAAATATGTCTTTAACACTCATGTAAACACGCATAATCCAATTTTTTTGGAAGTGTTGTGTATGTTGTTTTTGGGCCAACTAAGGTCTTGTTTTTTGTCGCGTCTATTCAGACATGTATATATACTAGAACTGCACCTTTGTATTAAGTGAGTGAATGAAAAAAAAGCAAAGAAGATATTCAGAAGAGAAATATAAGCAAATCAGTATGAAGTAGAAGTCTTCAAGAGATTAAAGCATCAGAGCATAAACATAACTGTTCAGACAATAGTGTCATTATGACAGTTCATTTTTTGATATAGTGTATATCTATTACCTGAAGGTTGTAGCCTTCATCCTATTGGGTAGTGAGCCAACCACCTTTAACAGGGTTTTGTAAATAATCCTTATAGGCTCATTTTACTTGCATTGTAAACACTTCTCCTAACAGGGAAAAGGAACTCTAACAGGTTCATAAGACTAGTACAATCATTTTTGGGTACTAATCCCCATTGGGATTTTCCTCTGGTCAAGGTTTCCCCATAATCATATCTTGTGTTATGTGTTATGCTTAATTTGTTATCTATTTGATTTAAGTTTAAGTCACTGAACTAAAAGATAATTGAAAAACACTTATTCACCCCCCCGCCCTTCTCAGTGTTTCTAACAACACTCACTTGGCCTGTCAATAGGTATCGGGCATATCCAATGCTACTTTGTATGATCAAACTTTTTGATACTCCTTAGGATGTATCTCAATTATAAAAGACTTTTAAGTCCTGCTCAGTTAAGAGACTTGATGCTTCAATGGTTAAATTGAAACAATAAATTGATCTATTCACATATACAACTATAATTGCAGATTTTCAGATCTATTGTAAGTGCATAACCTTTCTGATCAATATTATCAATTCAATACCTTTTCTCCACACTATTCTACTCTGTGATGTTCTATCACTGTTCGTTGGTGTCTACAGAATTTAGCTCTTTCCTCAGCTTGATTGATCAGGTCTGAATGAAGACTTTCTTCTCCTTTAGAATCTCTTTAGCATCTATTCTCTTTTCACTCCCCTTATTCACATTGAATAATCCTATCTCTTATATAGACATGATTTCACTGTTTCTTGGCTTTCTTGATCTTGGCGTGATCCATAATTCTCACCAATTAGATTTAAAGAAAAACTCCTATTTTATCTCGTAGAGATCTTCTTTCCAACTGGACTAAGTAGCTTTAAATCCTTTACTTATCTATGGCTTTATCTTGTCGATTAAAACAATGATAATTACCAGTTAAGTCTATATTTATCTCTTGACAACTAAGCATTTTTTTCTTTTTGAACTCTTTGTTATGTCAGTCAATACTTTACTTAGTCTTCAGTGACAACTGACTATTTCGTCAGTGAGACTTTAGTTTTCTTCGGGATCTCCATCCTATTGTCTATTCGTCGGGCAACACTATAAATTTGTACGTCGGGTTACAATGTAATTCTATCCGACGGGTTGCACTTTGACTTTTCTCATTGATAATGTTGTGATTTTTCTCATTGGGTAACACTATGAATTTTCTCTCGTTGGTCTACTCTATCCATCGGTGTGCACTCCATTGGTGTATATAGTCACTTTGTGAATACTTAACTTTTATGCATTATTGATAGCATAGCCTTGATTCATTGGTTCTTTGAAGTCTTTTAGTAGTATGTACATGATCATATAGATTATATCAAGTTGACATCAATGAAAATACAATACATTAACTATTTTAATGTCTTGCATTAACTTTCTGTGTCTCTGTGATCATCAACTTAACATCTTCAAACATTCAATCAGTTATAGTTCATCAATTTCCACTCTTAATGACTACACCTTAGCTTGCTACTCGAATGCCATAGAACCCTTCACCTCTTCCACCAGTGCAATGAGCATAAACATGACAGAGGGGGACATCAAGTTCCTTAGCCTAAAGAGAAAAGAAAAAAATAAAAAAAGGTCTAATGGTGAAAACCACTTTGTGGAAGTATTAGAACCAAAAATAGTAAAAACAAAAGGCGTATCCAATGGTGAAAACCTCTCCAAGGAACCGGAGGATGGGGAACTTGACCTCCTTCCTAATCACCTTCAGGAAAGATCATCGGTACTAATAGAACCAACACAAGTAGTAAATATAGGAACAAAAGAGGCACCTTAGTTAATCTACCTAGCACAATCTCTATCTGAGCAGGAAAAGCAAGAATTTGTCCAATTCTTCATGAAAAAGAAAATCAGCTTTGCTTGGCCCTATTCAGAAATATGTCACGTCAAAGTATTTTCTTCACTTTACTCTTCCTGTTATCTGATACTAACTGATTCTTAGATTTACCTTGAAGATCATTCTTCAAACCCATACCCACCTCTGTATTGTATTTTTCTGAACAATAACTCTTCACAATGCTTGAATTCCTTATAATTCTCCAATCTTCCTCCTTCAAGGGAATCAAAGTTAATTTATGTCCTTGCTTGTCTATTGTGACCAAGTTATTTTTGCAATCATGAATAGTGCCTCTATCAAATTGTCAAGGTCTTCTGGATAGAACATGAAAAAAACTCATAGATACCACATCACACAATACTTCATCTCTGTAAGGTCCAATATTGAAGTTCACCAACCATTTATCTTTCACTTCCACCATATGTTCAACTAAAAACTAGCTTATCCCATAAGTAAAAATATTTTTAAGTCTCTATAATCCAAGCTTCTGTACCATCTCTTTTGACACCAAATTATTGGTACTACCACTATCCACAATAACCTTAAAGGGTAAAATCATGGTTGGGTGTCATACTTTAGGCTAACCCAAAGAACTTGGTTGACTATTACTCAGTCGAGTATGACTTGTCCAAGGCCATATAAGGGTTTTATGGCACCTATGTGGTGCATAATACTCGACCGAGTAGGACTCGGCTGAGTCCTACTTGATGAAGTGGTACTTGCCATCATAAATACCCCTAAGTCCTCTTTAAGCCCCTTATTTTGACACTGAGAGCCTTACGGACGAAGTGGGGGGATACAAGGGTACTCGACTGAGTGTGATGTAGGGGCCCCACATTTTTTTTTCTTCCATTTTTACATTTTTTTTCAAGTAATTATATGCTTTAAAATTATTATTTCTATGCTGTATTAGTAGACAATATTTAATTTATCATGATTTTATATAAAGTATAAACAATGTAGTTTTAATATTTTATTGTGAAAATTTGTTTATTTTGAAATGATTTTTGTAAAATTAGTTTATTTTTTAGTGTTTAATTTTTTGTGATTTGAATGTCTTGTTTACATGTACACATATATATGAACTATTTTGTTAATTTTATTTAAAGTGTGTACATATTTAGATTTTGTATATTTTCATATATTTTTCATATCATACATGGCATCCAGTGGATATGTGCCTAGTGTTCAGGCTAATAGTTAGCAGGCCTCACATTGCTAAAAACACTGAAATACCCAATTTCTAGGAAAATCTGGCGAAGTGTAAATATTGACATTTAAATATCAAAAGTGTGAGTTTAGATTGTGATATTAATTATTTGTAATGTCCTTAATACATTCTAATTGTACAATCCCACTAAAAACATAGAGTACTACTATCTCCAACAATTCAGTTTTGCCAAACATGGTGATAAACAGGTTCTAGATGGCATGTAAAAATAAGACAAGCTAAAAAATGCCCAAAAATGAAACTTGTTTTCAATCTACAAAATTAAAACCTGTTTGAGAGAATGCACCCAACATCCCAAACCTAGATTAAAATTCCCATTCTATGCACTCACAAAAAAATGAGAAACATAACATTACTAAAACCCAAATTTCCAAAATGAAAAGATACACTTTCTCATGTAATCCCAATCGGGTGATAGAAATAACAAAATCATGGGAGAATACTAATTTAGACCTTGCTAATCTATTACAAAATATCTCAATCAAAATTATGCGGTTAATCACAAATGATGAGGTGCCCTACCTCACACAAATTGAAGAAAAATTGGAAATGAGAAAAGAAAATAAAATCGCCACAAAAATGCAAACAACTCCACAAGAAGGTGAGGAATCCTGGAATGAATCCAACTAGATGATACCCACGTAAATATGACAAATGGATCAAGCACAAAAATAAATTCAAAAAAAATATCCACAACAAATCAGACCAAATTTCAAACTTACCAAAATAAAAAGTGAGGAAAATAAATTCTTTCCTAAAATAAAATGCACTTTTCCCCCAAAAGACAAGGATTTTAAAATAAAAAGTTACTAAAATAATTAAGCAACTATAGACATCCAAAATTTTGATTAAATAAATTCTAATCGAATACAATTGGACTATGGATAATTAGCTAAAAATAAAATAATGCTAAAGAAATAACTAGCATTAAATTAAATCTCATTTGCAACAACTACGAGAACTCAAAATGCACAAACACGCTTATAGGACTATGAAAAATGCATTATGAAATTTGAATTTACCAACACATACCCGAGGTATAAAATTTGATAATAAGTAACTACATTTCTCATACATGGACGATATTGGCTCAATAATGAACGCTCGGTGATACTATCTCTTGTGCCACTACCAGGGATAAAGACACGACCACAACCTGCAATTCAGGTGTAATGATGTCTAGTACATGTTCACTGAAATATCCAAACATCAAGTGCAACCACTCAGTGCATAAATAGTTGAAGCACATATAATAATAAAATTATTAATGGAACGTTGATGTTCTAGTGACGCGATCAAACATAAAGAATATCATGGCACTGGTCATTCTATTTTTTACTCATCGATGTACATATCATTTAAATAAACATCACATTTAAATTAAACATTTGATTAAGATAATTATTTATAAAAATATGAGCAAATAATAGTGCAAATATCAATGAAATATCCATTAGCATATTCAGTACGATATAATTACGAATGAGATAAAATCATCATCAATATATACACTCCAATATTTTTGAATGCAAAATATACCAAATATCATCATAAAGCATCATATCACATCAAAGTACCATCATCACAAAAGTATGATCAAAACGGTAAGAAACAACATAATGTACGTCTAATCTAACCATGATACTGGTAACCAAAATAAAGTACTACCATTAAATGCATCCCACTATGCAAATAATCAGAGAATACAATTATAGTCTATCTTTGATCAAAATAATAATAGACACAATGCAACTATAGGAGGCACTAAAATCCTCAATAGCACTAAAATTCTCAATAGCAATAAAAACCTCCAAAATAAAATTGATGGTGCCACATTTTATGTACTAACACACATGATAGTAATCACTTTTGTATAATGCTCTTACTTAAGGAAATTATAGTAAAGAAGGTCCATCTAGTTGTAGTCATTATCAAGAATTTAGAGGTTGTATTTGTCAATATTAGAAGAGAGGACAAATTGCAATACAATAAGATGAGGCCTCTAATTAGGATACACCAGATATGGAAAATGTTGGCCATGTCAATCAAAATTTAGTTATTTTCTCCCAACCCTCAAGAGATGTTTTGTTGATTGACTTTGGCACCAGAAAGCATATGACTAGAGATAAAGATTTTTTTGATACTTTAACTACTCAACCTACTGGTGATCTAGTCTAGATATAAAATGATAAGGAATATATTGTAGAATGCATTGTTAATCTCACCATCCCTCTCAGAAAGAGAATATGTTCTCTCACCAAAGAGCTATGTATTCAAGGTTTTAAAATGATCCTTTTGTCTATCAGTCCGCTTTTGAATCAAAGTTTAAGGTGGAATTTCAAGTCAAATATGGTGTCAAATCTTGTCTCATCTACTGAGATTGCATGGATATTGCTCAAGGTTTTAATAAGGATCACTTGTTTTCCCTTGATGTGTTCTCCTCCTTTGTAGTTTCTCTTTGCACCTCTATGGTGACATGCTTCTCTCTCGCATTATAAATTTTGACATTTTTTTCCTGATCTCTCCAATAGCCTAATTCCCTAGAGATTGCAAAAGGTTTTATTTATTTTCCTGATTTTTCTCCTTCTTTGTTTACATGTTCTAAATTAATTGTAGGAAAACAACATAGGGATCCATTCAAGTCCAACACTGACCATGTCACAAAGCGTCTTGCACTTGTACATACTAATTTGTGCAGGAAATTTATTTCTTTTTTTCAAGGATATACATACTTCTAGTTGTTCTTGGATGACTTCTCTCACAAGGCTTGGGCATATTTTCTTGCTAGGAAGAATGAATATTTTTCCTATTTTTTAGGGATTCTATCATCAAGTTTTACAAGATTTTGGCAATCCCCTTCTTCTCGTCCATTCAAATTGAAGAAGGGAACTCACTTCAAAGAAGTTTGTGGAGTTCTTGAAGTACCATGGCATTAAAGAAAACTTTATTTTTTCCCTATACACCTTATCAAAATGGTTTTGTAGAGAAACATAATTGAATCACCATGTAGATGGTTCGGTGCATGCTTTCTACAACCATGTTGGAGGATCAATTTGGATAGAAGCACTCTAAACAATCATGTATCTACTCAATAGAGTTCCTACAAAGATCCTAGAATATCAGACACTAGAAGACGTATAGAGTGGTACAAAACATCAATTTCTCATCTTTTAGTGTTTGGATGTATTGCGTATATGCATTTCTTATCTCACAGAAGGAAGATGATTGATTCTAAGGAAATCTAGCACATCTTTTTGGGTTACAATTTCACCTTAAAATCTTATTATCTTATGGATCCAGACACACATGATATTTATGAAAGGTAGATTTATGGTTTATTATGATTCATATTTTGACTCCCTACTATTTAAGGAGGATCCATCCTCTTCCCATAGGTTCATCACAGTAAAATAATCTGATTGAGAACTCTTCTCAACAAGACTTGATGAAGGTGAGGTACAAGGTTAATTATTTTATGATCTTGGTACTTTGGAGCATCATTCCTCTAATAAACAATAGTTTGTACATGTCTGAAATGGGTTCAAACTATCATCGGGAATTCCCAGCTAAGTTCTCTTCTAGACCTCTCAATAGGAATAAGCACCTGGAGTTAGGTAAAAATCAGGCCAATTTAACATTCATGAGTTTAGTTGAGAACTTTAATGAACCAAGTACATCTCGTCAGGCACTTAGCTATCCAAATTGGAAGAAATATATGGACATTAAGTATGAATCTTTGATGAAGAATAAAACATAGGATCTTTTTAATCTACCTATGGGAAAGAAAACCATAAGAGACAAACAAGTTTTGAAAATAAAATACAAGTCAAATAGATCCATAAACAAATATAAATCACATCATGTTACAAAGGGACTTTCTCAACAAGTAGGGCATTGATTATGAAGAGACCTTTGCACCCACTACAAAGATCAAAACCATATAAGCTGTGTGTGCTTTAGTTGCACAAAAATGATGGAGGATTCATCAAATGGATGTCAAGAGTGATTTATTTAATGGTGATCTCAAAGAATAAGTTTACATGGTTCAACCATAAGTATTTTGTAATGAACATAATCATCACAAGCTATGTTGTTTGATCAAGTCACTATATGGGCTTATACAATTGCCTCGAGCATGGTACATTAAAATAGATGGTCACCTTTATAGCATGTTTTTTATTCATAACCCCTCTAATCCTAATTTATTTATAAATAAGGTTGAGACAACTATTTTCATTCTTGTATCGTATATGGAGGATCTTGTGATCATGTAGGGAGCTTAGACAATATCATTGATATTGTCAAGTATGATCTAAGAAAATACTTTGACGTGACATATTTTTAACTCCAAGATAAAATATGCCAAAACACTCCTGAAAAGATACGTCTAATTGTATATCTATTCCTACTCCAATGGAGAAAGGTTTGCAACTATCTTCTTTGTAGGATTCACCTTAAGTTGATGTCACTCTATATATGTAGAAAGTGTTGGGAGTCTCTTTTAATTGATGTATACAATACTAGACTTATGATTTGATATAAACTATTTATCCATGTTGATAAGAGAGCTAATGAAATGTCAATGTATTAAAGCTAAGCATATTTGAAAATATGCTTAGGTACTATTGAATATGGTCTGGAATATGAGAAGGATGATTACTTGAAGTCCTATATAGATATGTTAACTTGGAATATGCTAGATCTATAGATGATTAAAATCAACAATAAGCTATATTTTTCTTCTTTGATCTAGTCTTATTTAATGGATAAATAATAAGAAATCTCTTATTTCTCTCTCATCCACCGAGGATATTTAACGTATGCCGCACAAAGAGCTATGTGTGAGACACTTCGGTTAAATTGAATTCTAGCCTATATGGATATTTTTTAAGACCATCCACTAGTTCTCTTTTGGAATAATTAGGGGGTGTTGAATCCTTTTAAGAATTCATTTTTCCATGAGAACCCAAAGAACATAGAGGTTGAATGTCATTATGTTTGAGATAAACTTATGTACCACCACATTTAGCTCAAGTACTACCCCATAATTTTGTATATTGAAGATATCCTCAAAAAGCCTATTGGAAAGGTGAAATTTTAGCTATTTGAATGGTAAATTTTCTAGAAAAATGTACTAAGGGGGAAGGTTACTATAAATCTACTACAATTTTCTGTGTTCCTATAATGTTGTTTCTCAAAAGCTTCTTCAACAACTTATTTTGATTTATCAACTGCTTAGTAGTAACTTGTTCTCAATAGTAACCTTTATATATTGTGTCTTGCATGGTAATGTATTATCAATCACATTTGATCTTGCCTCTCTATGCTTGCACAAGCACTCACCTGGTTGATATTTTATTCATCCCTATTATAAAAAAAAAATTCTTCTCTTATTATATTTTAACTATTATTATTAGTTATTTCAAATATTAATCCACATAGAAACTACATTTGGACCTTGGAGTAGGCATTTTTTTCCTTTGGGATAAAGTATTAGTAGCTGGAATGTTTTCAAAGTTTCTCATGTCAATTTCTAACAACTTGCCTATTCCTAAATCTTTAGAAATGAGTAGTGGTTATTGGCTCATAAAAATGATCACATTCTTGGTAGGAGAATATTTTTGGGATATTTTTGAGCCAATTTAGGAAGGGCTAGCTTATTGAAATTTCTCACAGTTAATGATAAAATAACTAAGAGGAAGGCCAAGAATAACAATGCTCAAGCCTTGTCCACATTCAAATAGATCTTGATAAGTTCTTATTTATACTAATCGTGGCTGAAAAAAGAGCGAAGGGTGCCTAGAGGACTCTAAAAGAAGCTTACCGAGGAAGTGAGCAAGTTAAAGTTAGATCGAGATATAGACACTAAAGAGAGAATACAAATTTAAAGATGAAAGAAGTTAAAGGTATGAGTATCTAATATGTTAGAGTTAAAGATGTGGTCAATCACATGGCCACACTTGGGAAATTGTGAACAATAAGGTTATGATTTAAATGTGTTGAGGACTCTCACACCATGATGGAATATTATTTCCATAATCATAGAAAAAAGTAAGAGTTTATCTACTCTTTAGTTTGATCATATAGTTGGATATTTTAGGTTTCATGAAGAAGGATTGAGAAAATCATTTAGATAAAGTTATGAGAAATCTTTTTCTCAAAATAAAAACTCGGAAATAATGAATATGCAAATAATAGCACCAAAAGCAATCAACACCAATGTAGAGGTCAAAATTAGAGTCGTTCAAGAGAAAGTAGAGGTAGATGTGGCTCAAGAGGAAGGGGTAGAGATCAATTTGATAAAATAAATATTCAATGTTACCATTGTAATAGGTATGGTCACTTTGAAAGAAACTGCAGATTAATAGAAAGTAAAAATGTTCTTTACGCTCAAGAAGATGGTGTTCAAATCCTCCTGGTAATTTCATTTTATCTTATGAAAAAGTTGAAAATAATAGTAAATATGGTTATAATTTATATTATAGATTCTCTAACCATATTTAAGGAAATGAAAAGTTGTTTTGAACGATGGATGAAAATTTTGAATCCAAGATCCATCTTGGTGATGAAAAATGATTGGAGGTTGGTGGAAAAGGTGTTATGGAAATCTATACAAAAGAACATATAGAAAAGGTTGAAGAAATTTACTATACACTCCTAAGTTAAAGTGTAATTTGGCAAGCATTGGACGATTGTTCAATAAGAATAATAAAGTGGTATTTGAAAATGAAATAATGTATAATTTTCAATGGAGTGTTAACACTTGTCCCTAAGACAAAGAATAGGATGGTTCCTTTCAAGTTTGGTGAACACAATAATAGCCTTGACAATATAGCATATGAGGATACAAGTTGGTTGTGACATCTCAAGTATGTATATTTTCATAGTTTAAATATTTAACATCAAAAGAATTGATTTTTGATTTTTCTATGGTTAGATTTGTGAAGGATGCAGTAAAGGAAAGCATCTGAGAAAGAAATTTTTTAAGGGCAATGCATGGATGGCTCATTATCCATTTCAAATTTTTCACTTAGATATGTGTGGTCCTATGCAAATAAAGAGTTTGGGTAAGTCATCATATTTTATTACTTTTATTGATTTATACTCACAAAAGTGTTGGGTTTATTTTTTGAAGCTCAGGGACGAAGTCAATGATACATTCAAAGGTTTAAAATCTTATTTGAAAATGAAAAATGGTGCAAAATTAATGTTTAAGGACTGATTGTGGAGAAGAATTTGTTTTCAAGAGCCTTTCAAATTTATTGTGATACGAATCGCATTAGAATGCAACTCATCACTATGTACACGCATCAACAAATGGAGTAGCACAAAGGAAAAATTGTACAATCATGGAAATGAAAAGGAACGTGTTACAAAACAAGCGATCAAGCAATATTTTTTTGGGATATGCAGTTGCTATAGTAGCGTGTATTATCAATCAATGCCCACTAGTGCACTGGAGAAGATGTCTCCATATGGAGTCTAGTATGAGAAAAAGCCTAATGCTGATCATTCCAACGTTTTTGGTTGTTTAGCTTATGTTGGTGTACCTAATCAAAAGAGACAAAAGTTAGGTCCAGAAAGTGAGTCGTACTTTTTTTTTGAATATAATGATTAAAATAAGGCTTACAAGTTATATAATCTTCTCACTAGTATGCTTATTGTATCAAACAATGTGATTTTTGATGAAGTGAGAGTTTATGGTCATGAAAAGGGCCAAAATCTACTCTGAATGGAGTTATTATTGACTACATTGATCAC
The DNA here is from genome assembly GCA_018584345.1 of Thuja plicata. Lineage (NCBI taxonomy): Eukaryota > Viridiplantae > Streptophyta > Pinopsida > Cupressales > Cupressaceae > Thuja > Thuja plicata. The sequence continues at coordinate 2,155,876 of MU226284.1, forward strand.
AATTTTCCCACTAATATCTCTATTCCATGCACACTACAAATCTACTAGGCATCCCCTCATCTAGTTTTTCAACTCCAAGTGCATGCCTGTCTTCAGGTACAAGTTCCACAAGAAATGTAAGAAGATTGAGTGATATTTATCAAAAGAGTAGAAATAAATCACGTGTCCAATAGGTGAGACAATGGATTTGTCTTGACTTACCAAGGCTAATTTTGAACCATCATGTTATGAAGATGCATATACTAATGATGTTTGGATGCAAGCATTGCAATAAGAGAGATATTCTATGTACATGAATGACACTTTGGATCTTAGAAAGCTTCCACATGACAAGAATAAGATTGGAACCAAATGGGTCTACAAGATTAAGTATAATAGTGATGGGAGTGTTCAAAGCATAAGGAAATATTAGTTGTTGAAGGCTTCACACATAATATGGCATTGATTATAAAGAGATATTTGCACAAATAGCAAGGAAAGAGACGATTAGAATGTTGATTTCATTAGAAGCTCTAAAGAATCAGAGAATTCTTTGTATAGACATGAAAAGTCCCTTCTTGAATGGGTACTTGAACCTGGGAGTATATGTGGAACAATCACAAGGTTTTGAAGTTGAAGGAAAAGAGTATCATGTTTACAAGTTGAAGAAGACTTTGTATGGCCTCAAGAAAGCACCAAGAGATTGATATGCTAGAATTGATGGATACTTTTACGAGAATAGCCTCAAGAGAAGTAAGAGTGAGCCTACCCTTTAATGTAATGATATTCTTATTATAAATTTTCATTTTGAAGTTATTTTGTATATGGTTAGCAGTTTGAAGATGACTTAGGCGACTTAAAAATTACTACGATGGATGAATTTGATATGAAAGACCCAACTCTCATGAAGTATTTCTAGGAATGGAGGTGTACCAAACTAAGGATGAAATTTAAATTTGTCAAACAAAGTATGCAAAGGATATGTTGAAGAAATTTGATATGGTTGATTGTAACCCATCCTCCTCTCCAAGTGCTCATGGAGTTGTGCTGTGTGGAGATGATGGTGCTGAAATAGTTGATGTGGTTCTAACCCACACAAGGCTTGGTATTGCATATTCAATTTCACTTGTTTAAAAGTGCATTGTAGATCCATCTGAAATATATACATGAAGGTAATCAAGAGAATTTTAAGGTATGCATAAGGAATTCTAAATTTTGGTATTTATTACTACTCTTTTAAAAGGTTAATTCTTGTTGGCTTTAGTGATTCAAATTAGGGAGGGAGTTTGGATGACCATAAGTCTACATCTAGAAGTTGTTCTTTTGTTGGCTCTAGTTTGAGTACTGGGAGCTCAAAAAATAAAAAGCATTGTTGATCTTTCATTCACACAAGAAGAGACATCAAAATATACTACATGTAAGTTGAGGAGGTTTTTCTTGCAATATCAGGTTGTGAGCAACTCTTAGACCACCTACGGGTAATATTTCCCTATCAAGTTACCTAAACATTCTTTCCTAATGCATTGGACTTAATACATTATGTGACAATAGTATATGAATCAACATTTTTCTATATTCAAGCGTCCTATCTACGAAGTTCCAAGTCCACAAGTCTTGATACAAAGTTGAGAGTAGCTTTACATGTTATATTTTAACTGAAAACTTACATCTAATATTTTCAAAGTTTTGAAGTCCATAAAGCATCTAAAATTTTAATATGTAATGTAATTTATTAAATGCTTCACATCCACCTTATATGTTTGCATTGTTCCATCTAAAAATAATTACAACGTTTAGATAATAGTTTCATAGCTTTTATTAGGCTCTTCATATCTAGTCTCACTTATCTTGCATTATTATAGACTGAAATTCCCCATGAATCGGATACAAGCAATAGCCACATATTTTAGGACGTCCTATCCAAATCATGGATTTGAAGACTTTATGTGTTAGATTCTTGGAGGATCTCTTATATGATATTTCTAAGATTTTAAGTCCTGATTTTATTGATCGTTTTTTTTCCCAATGTACGTGTGTGTCGTAGAATTTTGAAGGATGGGGTACCTATTCTTAAATCAAAGGAATTGTAAGTCTCAAGTTTATGGGGCCTACGCATAGCGAGTCTAAGTTCTTCATTATATCCTAACTCAATTGTGCTTTGTAGTTTGTGGTAACATGTTTGATGGTGAGGGATGGACCCCATGTTCTACATTCCATAATAACCCCTTGTGTTTGAAGTTTAATTTATTTCACGCATGTGTTACGAGCTCAAGTCAACAACGCCATGATTTTATATCCATAGGATTCATATGTAGTGCAATAATTTTCATTTGCTTATGGTGCTTTCAACTTAGAGTATAATGGCAAGAGAATATCTAGAGTAATTAAAGATTTTATTGCATTGGTTTCTATAGACGCTATGATAGTTGCATATTGACTTGATCGAATTTGACCTAATTGGACATACATAAAGTTTGTAACGGTTTTGTTGAGGAAAATATAAGTATCTATGTGAAAGTAGCATAGAATTTGATCTTGAGGCTGGTCAGTATTGTACAATTCATTGTGACTTGGTTTGTTTAGAAGAGTTAATAAACTTATAAATATGAACATGTTGAAAAGGTGAATTATCTCTCCTCTTTCTCTCTCTATATATGTATTGGATTCTCATCAATAGACGTGATTTAAGTAGAATAATATGATATAAATGCACATTTCACTAAGTTTAGATGGTATGGTCATTGATATAAAAAGTTTGGAAAGTATACAAATTAGAAGACAGATGGTTCTACGATATAATTTTTAAGGGTTAAGAAATAATTTATATAATTTATGAAGACATAATGAAGAATTTTTTTCTTGTGTTCTTTAATGATTTCAATTATATCGAAAATTATTTACAGGATAATATGTAAGTATCTTACCTGTTTCATTTATTATAATGGTTGTTTTTATAGAATATTTTAAATTTAAATTACGACAATCTGATCTTTAACATGAGATATATTTTAGTACATAAAGATATTTGAAATAGATTCAGTGATGTGAAGTTACTTTTTCTATTGACTTGCAATTTTTTGAAAGTATTGTTCTTGTTTAATGATTCACATAATTATTTTTTTATCATATTCTCATTGTTGAATATGCTTTCCAATGAATAGGAAAGTTAGTCTATTTTGTTAAATGATCAATCCTTTTAGTAAGTCATTTACTCTATAAGCTTGCTACTTTCAAATTATTTTTAGTTGTATAAGACTGATAGATGTTTGTTCATTCATTGTGTGACGCAATTTACAATAGATATTTATATTGTACTAATAATTGTTGTAGCGCTCTATGGGTGCTCACTTTTCTTATTTGGATATATATGTAAATGCATGTAACTTATTTAAGAACAATATTTAATTGTTTTTTCAGCTTCATTATAATTTTTATCTTAATGATGCATATGCTAGTTATCATATTTAGTTGTGTATTTCTTGTACTTTATGGTGATGTTATAATTTAAATATTATTATTCAAATATGAGTTATATGATGTTGGTTGGGATTATTTGGGCTTCTGAAATCATTATTACATATTAGTTAAATACACATGATGGTTGACATGAGTGCACAAGTATAGATGAAATATCAATGATAGTTAATCATATACATAACCTATAACCTCTATGGTATTATAATCAATTGTACGGTTTTAGAGTAAATGATATGTATCATATGAAACCCATAAAATCAATATCAAAATAATGTGTAGGATAACATTCTTATTGTTCAAGACCAATCATGTATTGTAACATTTTGCATGTTTTTATCAATATATGGTTTTACTTATGCTTTCTATTCATGAAAATGATTAAAATAATATAATAATATATCTTAATTCAAATGGAAAAATAAGAGGGAATGTTTGGAATTAGAAAGAAAATTTTAATGCAGTTAGAGGAGCTTCACCTTTCTCATCCTCCTATATGCTTAGAAACCATAATAAATCTCACTTGCACCATTGATCCATACACTTTCTAACTTTCTTCATAATAAAGACATCCATTTTATGAATTAAGAACACTTTTTTAGATAAGCATATACAACTTTATATTTTATCAAATCATGACATGGCAAGACTGAAGAAAAAAATATATGACAAATCTCAATCAAATTAACCACATAAATTTTGACAAGAAATACTTCTACATGAAGTGTGATGGTTATCTATTTAGGTCCTTAATTACATTTTGATTTTATCTTTGGTAGAATGTCTTTTATGTCTCTCCAAAATGTCTTTGTCTAAAAAAATATCTTTGTATTGTATTTCACTAGAGAGGTGATGATGGAGCATGGTCATATGTTTGTTGCTTGTGTATTGTTATTTAGTAATATAAAAAACCGTCTTAAAACATTATAGTAGCAAATAATCGAGGACATATGAGTCTTATGTGAACAAGGGAATTTCTTAATTGTTTGATGTTTCTTCTATCCTTGCAATTGGTATGTATATTCACATGGGCCAACAAGTATCTAGATGAAAATATCATTTTTTTTATATAATAAGCTCAATGATGATATAGCACTTGGAAAGCTCAAGATATGCATCACTTTAGTTCTTCATCTTCCCTCTTTCATCACATTGTCTTTAGCCATGTGATGAGTGACTAAGTATAATGACATACCAAAAATACTTGGATCACCCTCGCCTTAGTATGCTTACGCTACAAAACCATGTGTTAGCTAAGAAGATATAATATTACATCTAACATCATCGCATGTGAGTATTCATATATGCATGATTATAAATAAATCATTGTAGGAAGTAAAATAAGTTATTTACGAACATCTAGTTGTCACATGACATAATAAAATAGAAAGTCACATATTCATACATCCATACACTGTAAAAACATAGAGCACCATGAAATAAGCATATAACATCATAAACACCATAGAATATCTCTATAAATTACATCACATAGCATCATGTAAGAACATGCATGTAGATATGTACATATGTATGTGTGTGTATATGTAAAATGTACACACACACACAGATATATATATATATATATATATATATATATATATATATATATATATATATACACATATATATATACATATATATATATATACATATATAAACATATATATGTATATATATATGTATATATATATGTATATATATATGTGTATATATATATATATATATGTATATGTATATATATATATATATGTATATTGTTGGAAACAATTGTTTAATTGTGTATTGTCCTTGATGTTACACAAATGTCATATCAGTCATTACACAGAGTCTACCGAGCTCAGAATGTTCAGCAAGGCAGTTGACAGAGTCTACCAAGCTCAGTCGGTAAGAGAAGATATTTACAGAGTCTACCAAGCGCTCCAGAATACTATACCGAGAAGTTAGTTACTACCGAGTTCTCTCGGTCGACAAAGGAAATTCAGTCTTTA
>MU226284.1:2168334-2182284 GCA_018584345.1 Thuja plicata
TATATATATATATATATATATATATACTCAACCTTTAGTGACGTCTCTTAACTTACAAGAAGATTGATGCAAGAGTTATCTATTTTGCAATGCTCAAGGCTTCGTTAAATTACACTAACATCTCCACTTGTGTTATCTCGACTTTTTCTTTATTTGAGATCAGTCTTCCAAGTATATTTTCCCTTCTTTTAAACTAACATTAATTTCTATTCTTAAGCTTCCTTTTGGCATGCGAATGGGGAAATTCTCGGCATTCGGTTGGAAGAATTATTGTGGTCACGTTTAGTAAAGAATGTATTCTCTAGTGAAACCCTAATCTTTGCCCAATTGCGTACTCACCTGGATACAAAAGTATGATTGTTAATTCTCCTAGACTTCTTTTGTTAATTTTTCCAGCTTGCTAGGAATTATTTTTTTTCATAACTTGAATCGATGTTGGATCACATATGTAGCTTTAATCCCCATTATGTCTGCATGATACTTAGAATCTCAAAGTCTAGCAGTTCTTTTAGTAATACCTCAAGGCAATTTGAGAGAAAAGTAAAATGATGTATTACTTTTGGAGAGTAACTATGTTAGTTAAGAACCTTTCTTCAAGTTTCTATCGAACTATTTATATATATAATACATTACTGATAGAAATCAAGCTAGATTGTAAAACTTGTTAATTATTATCTTTCATAAGATTATGATTTGTTAGATTATATCTTAGCTCTATATGCAAGAACCACCTCTTTTGTTTGTGTTTTCTTATGTGTTCAAGTTCATTTGAAATTATTAGGAAAGGGTGTTGTATGTGGAATACCAGGAAAGGTTAATATGTTATTCTTTACCTACCAGTAGAAATCTGGTACTTAATTGCTTTGGCCAAAGCTATGGTAGTACATGTTTTTGTAAATGTGTTTGGGTATGTTTTATCATCTTGTTTATCTATGATTAGTTCTACTTATTCATATATGGAAAGTAGTTAGTTTCACAGCAACACTAGATCCCTTCTAATCCACCAATTTCTGGTTGCTAGGATTATTAGGAAGGGTCAGTGCGATCTTTATTTCAAGATGAGCCCCGAGGGAGCTAACCACTCTATGGTTGGGTAGAAAAAGTTCCTAAACTACACTCTCATCTCAAGATTTGCAGATGGCCAAGTGTCAGGTGGCTTAGAAGACTTGAGCATGTAGATGGACATTTTTTCGATGGCATACATGCTATTTTTCTTCATTGCAACATTATGGTCTTGTGCTTGATGTATATAGTTGGTTCATGATGTATGTTGCAAGACAATTTGATCAGCATCCTTTTTGTATTTTGATGTTTCCATTTAATGTGGTTTGAATTTAAAGTTTGACATTATGGTCGACATTCTTATGTTGTTCTTTTGAGTATTAGTAACATTCATCTTATTTGGGTCAAAATGTGTAATTATTAGAGACGTGTTTAAAAACTAGACCTAGGTCTACTGTTGCTAAGTTGCGTACTTATTCTTGGTGTAGGAGTTACTCTGACACCATGAATACCAGAAACAGTAACATGGATGGAACTAGTAATGAGCATAATCATGAACCCAATCAGAGCCTAGGTCAGATCTTGTCTCTCTTAACACAATAGGGTAACCTCTTACAACAAAAGGGTGATTGTATGGATCATCTTGAGAGAGACTTAAGAGATAGGAAAAATGACGAGGAAAGAAGGAAGAGGGAAGAAGATCTAAGGGTAGAAGCTCATCAAAAATAGGAGGAAGATATGAGATTGGAAGAAACGATGAAGGAAGAGGAGGATACAAGAAATGAAGGATGGTTGAAATAGAATGTCGATCATGGGGCCACAGATGCAGCCAATAACAAGGAAATAATAGCCAAGGAATTGAGTAAGGACCTCAAGAAGGTTGTACCTCCTACTTTTGATGGTAAGACCATTGGTGATGATGCTTAGACATAGATTGTATCCATGCAAAAGTACTTCCATGTCCATAACATTTCAAGCGAATCTAGACCTATGTGGGGTGCTTTTTAGTGTATTGGTGAAGTTGTTACTTGGTGGAACAATGAGATGGCAGAGAAAAGGATGTAGCCTGGTGAGATTTATTGGGAGGAATTTTTGGTACTATTTCTTAGGAGATGGCTAGCCCATTTATATTATAATCATAAGGTTTTTGAGTTCCATAACCTGATTCAAGGAGTGTTGATTGTTACATAGTACCACAAGAGGTTCTGCCACCTAGTTAAGTATGTACCTCAGTATCAAGAGGATGAGTGGTTTAGAACCCACAAATTCATTCTTGGGTTGTGTTAAGAGATAGGGTCTGAAGTTGACATTCATCAACTTGAGAGTATGGAATTTTCTTTCAGGAAGACCCTGAGATCAAAGTTGAAACTACAGAAAGTGTCTATAGTAAGGGTAATTCAAAGGACTAATGCTTCCCAAGGATTTAAAAGGAAATTCCTAGATGAAAAACCGAAAGATACTATATGATAGAAGGTACAAAATATGAAGGGGAAGGGTTGAGGAAATGTAGGAAGGAATATCACCAACAATAATGCTCAATATCAGAATAGGGGTAACAACAAAAATGAGAATAAAAAGAATGACAATAGGAGGAACAAGCCTAAGGGCATGCATGAACCTCAGGATGGTTTCTTTACTCATGGAGGTGCACATTATGCTAGTGCATGTCCTTAATGTACAGTCCATAGAGATGCAAAAGGTCCCCAAACTCAACACCAGATTGATGCAGTTGTTGACCACAGAGAAGCCAAATTTTAGGCTACTCAGATTCAGTTGGATGGTAAGCTCTTTGGCCAAAATATTTGTATATTGATTGATACAGGAGGTACAAAATGCTTTATAGATACTAGAGTTGTTTCTTGTTTATCAGTTAGACCAGGATATATGTTTGAACCATGGATGGTAGAGTATGGTAATATATATTTTACCCCCTTGGGTTCCTATTTTTTCATCTTTGGCATTAAATGGTTGAATGAACATAAGGTTTTAGTGAACTATAAGGAAAAATTAGTTGAATGCCTAGATGATATAGGTAAACTTGCTATACATTTGGGTGTGAAAAGGCTCTTTGAGCTTAGAAACAATTTTTCCATGAAATTTAAAAATGAAAAGATGAAGGGGTGCATGATGTATGTGGATTATGTTAAAGATCTTGACACTCTTCCTAACTTAGAAGATCATTCTATTTTGCAGGAGTTCTAGGATGTCTTTCCAAAGGAAATACCTAAGTTACCTTTGTTGGAATAACTATGGAAAGTTGGGACTGAGAGGGGAGGGGTTAAACAATACCACTAAATTTTTTTAACCACGTTCATTGATGAAACCATATAGTGATGCTTACAGATTACCAAGTTCATAACTTTGAAATGAAAGTAATATAATGCTTATAAAACCATAATATCAAAACATTAAACAATTGGAACTCATAACACCATGATTTTGGTAAAGCAAAAATCCTTTCTTAGAGTATACAACTGCGGTGGGGATGACACCCACAACCTTCACTAACTATTGTATAAAGGGTGCTCAAATAGAGCTAAAAAATTTATCTATTTTTGATACCTTACCCAGTTAAGAGTATATAAGAGACTTGTTAGGTCTGCCTAGTTAAAGGATTTTTACAAATTCTACACTTAGAGATGTACCCTATTAAAGAATTTACAAATATAAGATCGGTTAAGATGAACCTAGTATTGGGATTTAAATCTCTCAATACAATAGTATCAAATAACTTAACAATGTCTGTAAAAATGCATCAAATGTAAATGTTGTCCAGATTCTATGTGCTCTAATTTTTGTTCTCAAACTATAACACTTCTCTGTTCTATTCTACTATAACTAAATTTCTGCTTAGTGCTCTCTTCTATGCTCTTTGTTCTTCAATATCTCCTTTAACTTTCTCAACAAAAACAATAACATCTAAATGTCCTATTGTCTATTTTTCTCACATATAAATTCATCCAATATATAGATGAGATTATGCCTCTTAATCTTATGCATTAGGTATGTGCTGTAAATTTCTTTTGACCATTAGATCTTCTTTCCACCTCGGTGACCATGTCACTTTTACCTTGGTACTTGTTATTTTTCTTGGAAATAACAAACTTTATTTTTGCCATTTGATCTCTTCCTTAGATCTTCAATCTGATTTATTTAAATCATTGATCATGTAAAAATTTGTTATAAATGCTTGTATACTCATAATTAATGCTCTGTCAATCATTAAATGTGATCTGATCATATTTTGAATTAACTGTCTAACTCGGTTGATTAACTCCACAATAATAGGTTGAATGATCTTCATCGCTTAGTGTACTATCAACTTGGTGTACTACATGTGCTTGGTGTAGTGCGTCACTCAATAACTATAGGTTCTCAGTACTCTGTCAACTATGTTACTTTACTGATTGGCTTGGTGTGCTTTACCAACTAGCCTTATACTTGACTATCTCATTTTACCAATTGATTCTCCTTGAATCCATGAATTTGACTAAAATAATGACAAAAAATTATCTTGTAGAGATAACAATCTCCCCCTTTTGAATTAGTTGGGTATTTTTGACAAAAAATCCAAAGTCATCAAAATTTGTAACTCCCCCTCAGATGTTAATCTCTATACATATCTTTTTTAATTTATTTTTACATATATACTTTGTTTTCCATGTATATCTATCTCCCTTTTTGTTTTTTCTGAATAAGATATCTATCCCCCCTTTTTTACAGTGCCAAAAGTAAAAATTATTAATAAAAAATATATTTATACCTCTATTGTACATCTAAAAGTACAATCTCCCATGTATCTCAGAGATTCTGAAGTATAACAATGTGCTCTGTAATATCTATAGATAAGCAAACTATAGTGACTAGTGTGCTGACATATGGAAAAATTTCCTTCTCTTTGGCTTCCTTCGAGTGCATTTGCATAGATTGGATATGGGGAATTAACAATCCTTGCAGTTCAAGCAATTCCAATGTGAGCTTATCCTCCTCCTATCTCAATGAAATTTGAACTCCCATGAGTTTTTGAATTTTTGAGTAGTAAGTCTGAAATTCTCCAGGCTCAGTAGTTAGTTGCTTAACCTACTCAGTCATCTTTTTTTCAATTTCTGCCACATTCTTCTTGATTTCAATGGTAAATATTGAAAGAATACAGAAATTTTGAAATAATGAAATAATTGGTATCAATTGAGTTTCAACTTCATAACATAACTCGCAAAGAGTTACCTTTTCTATATTAATAGCTTTCAACAAATCTTCCATCAATTTCTTCTCCATACTCTCCTTGTTAATCTTTGGCATATATTCATTCATATCCTTGTTTGGTCCTTTGATATATTGGGCTAAAACACCAACTTGGTCTAGTAAGGAGTCAAATTCATCAACTGTAACTTCAGGGACAATTTCTTGGAATATCTCACTCACATTCTCTAGTATGTTTACCTTCTTTTTATTTGCAATTAAATTCTCCTATTCAGCCTTTTGAGCTGCAATCTCAATATACATATCCAATTCTTTAGGCTAAAAAATTAGGGTCTCCTTTCAATATGATGATTGGCTTGCTCAAATAAATCATTTTCTTCCTCTTTTTGTTCTTTTTCTTCTTAATCAATGTCCTCTCATCAGTAGAGCTTTTGGAACATGATACCTTAGTTGTATCATGTGACTTGATATGTGTACCAACTATGCTTTCTTTTTCTTTTACTTCTTCGTTCTCTTCATATTTTTGTTTCTCTTCACACTTCTCCTTAAGATTTGATTCCTACTACATTTCACTTTTAGTGTCTTGTGTCTTCTGTACATTTTGACCTGTTGATGTTTTGGTAGGTGGAATATCTTGTTTCTAACCATCAGTGTCAGTTTGGGGTTCCAACTTGGTGTTCTTTTCTTTTTCAGTCTTGGTGGCCTTAGGTTCTTCAACCTTTTCCTTATTTGTATCAATAGGTGTCTTAGTTTCCATGTCAGATGTATCTTGTATAAACTCAGTATTGATAATCTCATCAATTGTCAAATAGATTTGTACTTTTTTCATGATTGGATCTTTTCTTAGCAAAGGCGCATTATCAACATCCATACACTCAGTATCATTCACTTGTGTATCCATGACATCGTCATCTTTTGACAACTCTTTTGCAGCATCTTCTTCCTCAAGTATATCTCAATAATAATGTCTACATTATCAATAGTTAGATCAATAAGATATATTTTCTTTGTTCTTTCCTTTATTTTATCAACAATGGTTGCATCTTGTTCCTTTTCTGCTTCATGATACTTGGTATCATCTATGTGAAATATTTATTTCCATTTTGAAGATGTTTCATTCTCTACAGATTGTATGTCTCCATTTAGTATCCTTATGGATCTTCTCTTGACTAGAAATTTGTTTGAATTCTTCTTTAATGCTTCATGAATTTCATATGGTGCAAGGTTGGGAATAATGTGTACTAGAGACCTCTCTCTCATTTCTTTTTCTGCACTGATTACATACTTCTATCTTGCATCAATCTTATTGTATGGTTCCTCTGGTAACTTGTATGCAAGTTCAATAGGTGTCAATGTACATATCTTATCAAAGTCACAAAAATAGCTTCTTCAATATTCTTCTTATATTATTCATTCCTTTTCTCATATTTTTCTTATCTGAAACCTCCAAATCCTCTTGATTTATTTAGTCCTTCCAGAAAATCCTCAAGACTTTGTGGAACTCGTGAAAGGTCTCCAACTGGTATATGCTTGTTTTCCTCATCAGACTCTATTTCACTTTCATTACCAAGTAATAGTTTTCTTCTTGTTCGTTTAGGTTGTTTTCTTCCTCTAGATTTGCATAAGTCTTTCCTCTCGGTTGTCCTACCTCTACAACTTTATTTTCTCTCAATTGTACTAAATATCTGGTGTTCCTTCTAATATCTCTTATGTTCGGTGATGGTAGTTGTAGATTTTTCTTGTCAACCACTACAATGGCTTGGTCATTCTTAGTGTCCATATCCAAAGTATCATCAACTATAAGAGTTTTTGATAAAACATCAATCATCGTGTTGGCTTTCTTGATTGAACTAGGTACCAATATACCTTGCTTTATTTTATCTTTATCTTCCTTATAGGTTCCATACGTCTTTTCATTAGGATCAATTGGTTTAGCCAATAAAGCTTCTATCTATTTTGAACCAATATCAATATCCATCTCATATCCCATCGATTGAATCCATTCAACTCTTAGTTCAACAACCTTGAATATACAAACATTAGTATCTACCTCAAAACATATATTATCCAGATACTTAGCAATCAGTTGAGGTGAAATTCTATATCTCTTATGCAATCTAGGTTAGAATTTCAAAAAGTAGTTAGACATGATTTCACCAAAGTTGTCTCCAAGACTCTGTATATACTCATTTATTTGATAGATGACTGGCCTATTTATAGATTTTCCTCAAATAAGGTTTCCAACGAATTTAATTATTTGCATTAAATGCACTTTCTAAGTCCCTTTTACCTTTATATCGGAAACATAGTTACTTTTCTTAACCGACGAAACAAAATAACCATACATTACAATGTTCAACTAAAATTTCACAACTTACCCAAATGCATCTTAATATACTGATATGGATCTTAACTCTAATGCTTAGGAACTAAAGTAAGATTTATAATAAGCATGTAGTTCCTACATACCTCTCACCATTTAGGTGGAGCTCGGTGCACTAGACTTGATAGAGATGGTGATGTCTATGGTTCCAAGTGATGTTCCATCTTCCTGAGTCCTCTAGGTTTTTCTTATTTGTTCTTTGATTTCTTCAACAGTGGATGGTGCACTCTTTGTTGATTAATCTTTGGTTGGTGCATCTCCTCAGTATGCACAATTTCTCACTAGGTTTCCCACCCTATGACAGTGAAAAATTGACATGCCAGAGCTCTTCCATGATCTTCTATTATTCCTTCCATGCATCAATAAAAAAATTTCAGCAATGTCTCCATATTTTCCACAAGATAAGCATGAAATCCTTGTATTATAATCCCATGGTATATATGTGACTTCTCGGTTAGTATTTGGATTATCTTAGTTAGGAATCCATTTAGAAATTATTTTATTCTACACTCTTCAGTCTTATGACCATACTTGTTGTAATTCTTGCAGTAACCATCAAACTTAGGTTTCCTTGTGTTGTTAGTAAAGTTGGTTCTACACTCAAAAGATTGATGTCCATACTTATTACATCTTTAGAAATAACCATCAAATTTAGGTGCACTTGGTACTTTACCTTTTCTACTTCTGCATACATTAGCAGTGTGTCCAGGATTCCCACAATAATTATAGCTTTGCTTCTTTAGTTTCAGTGGGGGTATAATATCTTGATCTTTCTATGCATTTGATGATTCTCCTTTCTCGATAGTGATGAATCCAATTCATGATCTGTCATTCAATTACTTCTGATTTTTGACATGTTTGTCTAGTGATTTCAGTGCATCTTCATTTCTTCTTATTATTCATTTGCACCCTTCTCATCTTTTAATATTTTTTTCATTATTTCAATCTCAGCTTTGAGTGCTTGGTTCTCAAATTCCTTTTGGGTACAATCCTGATTTGCTTTTAGAAGTTGTTCGGTCATATTGTAGTGAACTTGGGTATCCTTAATATTTCATTATCTTTTTCTGTTAACCTGATTTCAACTTATCTTTTGACATCTTCTACATTTCTCTTTTCATCCTCAGTTGTCCTTTTACCTTTAATTAGTTTGGTCATTCTTATGCTATTAGCCTCAATATCTTTCTTCATCAAATCCAATAGCTCGGTAAGTGAATCATTCTTTTCAAGTAGTTCTCTTATAGAAGTCTCAGATTCATCAGTCACTTCCTTTAGATGTTGTCTCAAGTGTATCAACTTGTTCTTGTTTAACTTTTAGTTCATCATATAATTTCCTTCTTATCCTCAGATATTTCTCATGTTTCTTTTTCAAATTCATGATTAACTCTCGTGCACTCTCCAACTCAGATTCAAGGCCATCAATCCTTTTAAATTGCATTTAACCTTCCATGACTAATATCTTTAACTCTTAGGTGCTCGAACCTTCAGATCAAGAGTACTTTCTATCATACCAATCATATGAATAACTATGGAAAGTTGGGACTGAGAAGGGAGGGGTAAATCGGTACAACTAAAAATTTCTAACCACATTCATTGATTAAACCATATACTGCTACTGACTTATTACCGGTTCATAACTTTGAAATGAAATTAATATAATGCTTATAAAACCATAAAATCAAAACATTAAACAATTAGAACTCATAACACCATGATTTTGGCAATGCACAAATCCTTAGTTAGAGGAGAAAGTTGCGGTGGGGATGACACCCACAACCTTCACTAACTGCAGTATAAAGGGTTCTTGGTTAGAGCTACAAATTTGAGCTATTTCTAATAGCTTACCCAGCTAAGAGTATATATAAGACTTTGTTAGGTCTACCTGATTAAAGGATTTTTACAAACTATACACTTAGAGATGTATCATGTTAAAGGATTTGCAAATATAAGACCGGTTAAGATCTACCGAGTATTGTGACTTAAAGATCTTATTACAATAGTATCAAATAACTTAACAATGTCTGTAAAAATGCATCAAAGGTAAATTATGTTCAGACTCTATGTGCTCTAATTTGTGTTAAATCTCAAACTGTAACACTGTTATCTTCTGTTCTGTTGTAACTGAATTTTTTCTCTGTGCTCTCTTCTCTGCTCTGTGTTCTTCAATAGCTCCTTTAACTTTCTTAGAAAAAAAAATTACAAATCTCTATCCTCTTCTTTATTTTTCTCACATATAAATTAATCCAATATATACATGAGATTATGCCTCTTAATCTTATGTGTTAGGTACACTGTAAATTTCTTTTAACTGTTAAATATTTTTCCATCTCGATGACCATGTCACTTTTACCTCGGTACTTATTTTTTCCTTGGAAATAACAAAATTTATTTTTTTCCCATTTGATCTCTTCCTTATATCTTCACTCTGATTTATTTAAATCGTTGATCATGTAACAAACTATTATAAATGCTTGTATACTCATAATTAATGCTCTGAAAATTGTTAAATGTGATCTTATTGTGTTTTGAATTAACTGTCTAACTTGGTTGAGTAACTCCACAATAGTTAGTTAAATCATCTTCATTACTCAATGTACTATCACCTCGGTTTACTACATGTGCTCTATCACTCGGTACTCTGTCAACTCTATTACTTTATCGACTAGCTCGGTGTGCTTTACTAACTAGCCGTATACTTGACTATCTCCTTTTATCAATTGATTCTCCTTGAATCCATGACTTTAACTAAACTATTGAGATAAAAATATCTTGTAGAGATGAAAACCTCTAAAGAGGGAATTTGACCTATGTATTGATGTAATGCCTTAAACCAACCCTCAATCCAAGGATCCATATCGAATGACCACCACTGAAATGTATGAGATAAAAGTGGAGTTGCTAGAACTCTTGGATAAAGAGTTCATACACCCTAGTGTATCACCATGGGAAGCTCCAGTGATCTTTGTGAAGAAGAAAGATGGTACCTTAAAATTATGCATAGATTACATGATTGTTAATAAGGTGACTATCAAGAACATATATCCTCTCCCACAAATAGATGAACTATTCGATTAGACGAAGGGAGAAACTATGTTCTTGAAAATTTATTTGAGATCTGGATATCATAAACTCTGAATCAAAGAAGAAGACACATGTCCAAAACAAATTTAAGGACAAGGTATGAACATTATGAATTTTCCATCTTAGCTTTTGGTTTGACTAATGCACCTGCAACATTTATGAACTTGATGAACAGTGTGTTCAGAGATTGCCTGGATAATTTTGTAGAGATATTCATAGATGACATTTTTATTTAGTGAAAGAATATGGAGGAGCATGAGGAACACTTGTGAATACTTTTAAAATAACTGAGAGATAAGAAGCTTTATGGTAAGTTATCAAAGTGTTCTTTATATAAGAAGGAAATTCATTATTTGGGTCATATCATCTCTGCAAATGGAATTATAGTAGACATTGCAAAAATTAAAGCCATTCTTGAGTGGCCAGCTCTTCAAAATGTAAGTGAAGTTAGAAGCTTCATGGGGTTTGTAGGATATTACAATGAATTGGTGGAGGGATTCTCCAAAATCTCCAATCCTATTACATTCCTACATAGGAAAGGGACAAGATACGAGTGGACTCATACATGTGATAGAGAAATCCAATTGTTGAAACAAAAACTCACATCTGCTCCTATTTTGAACATACCAGATCCTAATGGGAAATTCACAATTATTATAGATTCTTCAGGAGAAGGTCTCATAGGTGTGCTTATCCAGGATGGTAAAGTAGTGGCTTATGAGTCACAAAATATTAAGCAATATGTGGTAAACTATGGACCTCATGACTTAGAATTGGCTGCAATTATACATGCATTAGTGATGTGGAGGCATTACCTTTTGGGTATGTCGTTTGAGTTGAAAATAGATCACATGGGACTTAGGTATATCTTCACACAACCTAATCTCAATGCTAGACAAAGACCTTGGATAGAGTTTATGAGTGAATTCAAATTTTTCATTGAGTACATAAAGGGGAAAGAGAATAGAGTAGCTGATGCTCTAAGAAGAAGATGACACATTTCTTCTAGTTCTACTTCTAGGACATGTTTGAGGCATGTGTTATAGAACCTTCAAGGTGACGACTATTATGAGATGGTAAAATAAGCTTTACTTATTGATCTATCGGATCACCATTTTGAAAAATACAATATGGATGAGGATGGTATTATGAGATACCAAAATAGGATGTGCATTCCTGACCAAGCCAGGTTGATGAATTTTTTTTAGAGGAGATGCATTGCACTCCATTTTTAGGTCAACTTGTTGGTAAAAAAGATAATTTCCAATTTGAGGCAACTTTATATTTGGTGAGGACTTAAGTGTGATGTGACAACTTATGTAGCCCAATGTTTAGAATGCCAAGGATTCAAGGTTTAACATGTCAACCCAGCTAGACTTTTGTACCCACATGATATTCCACAACACAAATGATTAGTCATCAATATGGATTTTATCCAGGGTTTACACATGACACAACATAGACATGATTTCATTTTGGTTGTAGTTGACAAACTAACAAAAGTAGCTCACTGTATTCTGGGGAGCTTGAGAGATGGATCATTGGCTTTGGCCAAGAAGTTTTTTCATGAGATTTCCAGGTTGCATTGTGTGCTATAGACTATTATATCAGATAGAGAGACACAAATGGCATCAAGGTTCTGGACAACCCTGAATGCTTCCTTGGGTACACGATTGAACTTTAGCACAACCTATAACCCTCAAACACATGGGAAAACAGAGAGAGTAAATAAGGTTTTGGAGGATTTTCTACGTATGTACTGCATGGATAAACAATATAAGTGGGAAGAGTATCTTCCATTGGTAGGTAGAGTTTTCTTATAATAAATATTACCATGCGTCAATGGGAATAGCACCATTTGAGGCAGTGTGTGGATGGAAGTGTCACACTCTTATGAGTTGGGATAGAGTAGAGGAGGTGATTATTATTGGTCCTGATATGTTTAGATATATGGATGAAAAAATTACTATGATCTGTGCATGGCTGAAGGAAGCAGGTGATCGACATAAGAGTTATGTGAATAAGAACCATACTTTCAGATAGTTTCAAGAAGGGGACACATTATTTTTGTGTGTGAGACCACATAAGAGTTCTATTTTATTTCGCAAGTCTTCAAATCTTGCATCAAGATATGTGGGTCCTTTTGATATTTTGGAGGTTATCAAGTCCATTGCCTACAAACTTGCTATACCACCTTCTCTAGAACAAATCCATGATGAGTTTCATGTTTCCTTGTTGAAACCCTGTCATTCAAATGCATCTCATATCCTAGATTGGTGTGCATTGTAGGTTCAAGATCCCAGGGCAATGCTAGTGCAGCATACTCACCTCATTGACTACCATACAATCAAAGTGCGCACCATATATGTGTTGCAATATAAGGTACAATGGGACTGATTCTCTGTTGATAGTGCTACTTGGGAGGATGTAGAAGACATGCATAAATCATTTCCATAGTTATTTGTATATACTTTACTTATGTTATTTCAGTTATACTTAAATGTTTTAGGGTTTGGTACAAAATAATTTTATGTGTTTTCATAAGACATTGGGTTGATGTCTCTTCCTAGAGGGGAGGGATGTCATAACCGGACTAGTTAGACTCCTGAGTTATAGGACTTGTTAATGAAATTTTGGACTTTTGTTGAATTGGTGAGATGTTTCTCGACCTAAGTCATTATGATTTTTTAATTTATACACATGTTAGTCTTGTTTTATGTTGGATTGTGTGACTTATATGATCTTATGCCATGATGTTGTTGTGATGTTATGATGAAGAATTATTGTTGATAAAATGATAATTATTGTAATGGATATGATGCAATTTACTTTCGATTATGATTTATGGACTAACCTACTGTGATCAATCTACTGGTTTAGTTGGTTTGGCAGGATTGAAGGTGGGGATATATTGTTTCAGGTAGAGGAGGCTAGCTCCTCAATAGCAGTGAGGTCGGAAAAATTTGATTACAAACACCACTTAGTTTGTAACACTCCACTAGGGAACCCAAGAGAAATTAATCTTAAACAAGATACTAAATTAGCATAATGAATTTTTTAAAGAGTTTACAAATCATAAAGAATAACAACGTGGAAGCACTATAGTATAAGACAATACATACTCATAAATGTAACTCATTTACAGATTACAAATCCCGAGGGTTACATGACATAGAATCACTTAAGATAACTAGTCTACTAAATACAATAAAAAATAAACACTCTCCATATAATGTAAATGAATATACAAGAACATCATCTCATAAATGAAATCTAGAAACAACTAA
>MU226284.1:2196027-2231652 GCA_018584345.1 Thuja plicata
ATTACATTCAGCGATGCAAAACTATGATCTATGGAATGGAATGGCTCTCATCGGGGGTTTATTCTCTCACTCGCAACTACTCCACAAGCACGAATACTTGGTTATGTATGAAGCTTTAAGACTAGCATTCGATAAACGAAGCCCCACTCTGCTCAAAAATTCGATTCAAGGTTCTTCTCGGGTTCTCTGCTACCAATTTATGGAAAGAGTCAAGAGGCTAGGGTATGCATTGCTAGACTTGCAAAGGTTCTCCAATATGGTGCAGAGCCAAATTCTAAAATGGGAGACTTCAACATATCTGCCGGCGTGGACTAGTGAACCGAATGTATGGCAACATGAAAGTGCAAAAGAAATGCTGTCCAAGGAACAGGGGAGTTCTGGGTGGTCCCCCAAAAACTCCGATGAGGATCAAGCTGGATGGGAGCATCCAACATCACAAAGCGCGCATGGCTGGGGACGAGTTCCTCTGATTGTTAACAGACCAGATATGCAAGGTGCGACCGAGATAGGGAGTGCTGATAAAAGTAATGACATCATGGAAGAGTAAGCAGCGACAAGACACTTTACGCCCCTTTTTGGTGAATGGAGAAATGTAGTTAAATTTATATATATTGTAATTTCAAAAGTATATAAATGTTTTAGGAATGGTGTATGCATGGGAGGTAGTTTATACTCCATTTTGTATGCAAATCACACCTAGATTATTATGCTTCATTTTGTAAACTCGAATGATTATAAGGTTGTAAGTAAAGGTATGAGGCTAGGTTTTCTTACTGATTCTTTCCTAGCTGACCTTTTGAATCAGATATTAATAAAATATTATAGTGGCTTGCCACTTTTGCCTAAAAAAAAAAAAAAATTACCCCTTTAATAATGTTGAAATATTAATATATGACTATATAACTAATAAATATTAATTGAATCCCTTTATTTGATTAAGTAATTTCATTATTAAGTTTTAAATTAATAATTGAGATTTAATTAATTTTTAATCTAAAAAAATAAAATTAATTGTGCAATTAAATTGTTAATATTACTTTGAGTTGCATAACTAAATTAATTAATTAAAATAATATAATAAATTTCATATGCACTTTATTAATAATTATGAATTGACCTTATAATTTTTAATAAAGTGCATATGAGTATTGCAAATTAAAAATTAAAAATTAAAGTATTTCCTTACTCTCCACCTTCACCCATACCCTTATCAAGCACATTAACAAGAGCACTGAGATTAGTGCTAGAAGCCTCCATCCTTTCATGGCTATGCTGGAGGATTTCCAACTTATCCACCCTACCACTAAGGACCTCAAGACCATTCCCCTTATCGCGAGGCTGAATAAACCCAGAATCACCGCTCCACCCATCGACTTTCTCCTGCAGCCCTTTATACCTAGCTTTCATCTTTCAATACATTAAGTTGAGCATCTTAATTTCCTGAAAGAACCATTTGTGAAATATGAAGGCGTAAAGGGCCTCCTCTTTAGCAGTTTACAAAGAACCCAAAGTAACTTTCTCTTTGGAAATTAAATCATCAAACACATGTTGAATAGAGGACTCCCTAATCTGCTAGCCACTAACATCTTCCATATCATACTTTATTTCCTCCAAATTTTCATGAGAAACAGAGACATCATTCCTAGTACCCTCCACAAAATCAGAAAAGGTGGGCACCTTACCAGTATTCTCATCCCTAACATCATCAAAATTATCTTTTTCTACCATTTGAACAACCTTGCTCAACTAAATCTTCCAAATTCTTAGAATGAAGGGTCAGATTATTAGCAGAAATAACTTTATTATTAGGTAGAGCATCATTCACAAGCTCATCAATAACATTGTCATCCTTCACCAAATCCTTCTCTTCATTTTTCTCAGTTTCCAAACCTTGAGCTTCAAACTCTTCTTGGGATTCATTCTCCTCGCCAGAATCATCAGTCTCTTCTTCATCCCCATCTGAGCTAGAATCCTTGGGCGTAGAAATATTCTTCTCATCAAAAGAGTCCCCTATCTTGGAATCTTCCTCCTCATTTTTGTCATTGGAATTAGACTCCTTCTTACTAGCAATCAATGCTCCTTTTTTCAAGCTCCCCTAAATGTAACCCTCTACTTTCCTTTTTCCTTTACCTATAGCCATGGTCTTGTTCAGGGGCTTAGGGACATTATCCCTTATATTATTAAAGATTAATAAAATTAGGTCCTCATACAACATAACCTTGTTAGCGTTCTTCATGTTCTCAGTAAGACTCTTACACTGAGCTATGTAAGTAAAATGTAGAATATTAACGAGGTCTCTCTATCTAAAATTGTTCAGAAGCACAAAATAGTGTGACTGAGCCCTAGTAAAACGCCCATCCATAGTTACATATTCCATTATCACAATCAATAATTTGTGCCAAACCTCCTTAATTTTGTTAAAACCATAGAAACTATTTAGTTTACCATCAGAAAATTTACTTTTCTCTTTCTCTGATTTCAGAAATTTTTTTGTCGCCATATCTGAAATCTTATGATTTCTATAGAAATTCAGACCCTTGTTGGGAATGCCAATGACATTTTCAATGATCTCAACCGTGAGGTCCACCTTATTCCCATCAATTGTAACTGTGAGGTCCACCTTATTCCCATCAATTGTAACCGTGAGGC
Source organism: Thuja plicata (assembly GCA_018584345.1). Classification (NCBI taxonomy): domain Eukaryota; kingdom Viridiplantae; phylum Streptophyta; class Pinopsida; order Cupressales; family Cupressaceae; genus Thuja; species Thuja plicata. The sequence continues at coordinate 2,198,677 of MU226284.1, forward strand.
CCACCTTATTCACCTTCAAACATTTATCAAGTTCTTCCCTTCTCAAATCCCCTCCCATCCTTCTCGCTTTCAAATGAACAATGCTCTTCAAAGTCTCCGAGAAAGAAATGCCCAAATGATCACTTTTTGTAGAATGGTCGGAGACACAAAAAAATGCCCATAAAACATGTGATGAGAAAGTATTAATAATTATTTTTCCATCACTCCATATTTTCCAATCACCACCTACATAGGTCATATTCCTTAATCTATTAACCGTCATTAATAGGTAACTTGCCTTCCTTACTAGTGATCTTATTATAATTAATACTAGCTTTTGTTTCATCATTAAGATTGTTTTAATACTCCTAGATTGTGGGGTATGTGCAGGATCATGGTATGCCAAACCAGGCCCTTAAGTGGCAATGAAAATTAAGAAAATCAGGTTTAGGAAAGTTGACGTAAAAATTTGAACAAGTTATCAATCTTATATAATAAAAAATGTGTTAGAAGAGAATCTGTAGCAAATTTAATTTAGTTTGTTTTCTACAAGCCATTTTTAAAAAATAATATATTCTATATAGTGAAATTTCAAATTTATATGAAGTAGTATGAAAATTTCAAGAAAAAGATAAGAAGTAGGTGTATGTTTGACCACGTTAAACACAATAAAATGATAATATTTTTTCACAAGATTATAAATATAAGTAGTAGACTCATGTCCGAATGTGATGCATATTTTTTTGTAATTTTTCCCTAAGTAATTAATTAATTAATTATGATTTTTCTACTACAACTTTTCTAGAATATAAAAAATTTCGTGTGTGACCACCTTAACTTAGTCTAAAATTCATCAAATTCAAAACTTTTGATTTTCTTACTATAGTAGGCAAAGCATAGAATGTGACTCATGTTTAGGATTTCAAAAATGGTGTATCTTTTGAAAGCTATAGCTATTTTTCAATCAATCTATGAATCAGGAATAAATAGATAAGAAGTAGGTGTATGTCTGGCCAGTTTAAACGTAATCAAATGATAATATTTTTTTAATAGATTCTAGATATAAGTAGTAGACTCATGTCCAGATGTGACGCATATTTTTTTGTAATTTTTTCCAAGTAAATAATTAATTATGATTTTTCTTCTACATATTTTTTAGAATATAAAAACTCTCGTGTCTGACCACCTTAACTTAGTCTAAACTTAAGCAAATTGATTTTTTTTTTCTTTTTTCCTTATAGTAGGTGAAGCAGAGAATGTGACACATGTTTCAGATTTTAAAAATGTTATACCATTTGAAAGTTATAGATATTTTTCAATCAGTTTACCAATCAGGACTTCTTTTTCACATCTTCACTTTTTGGCATACCATGATCTTGCACATACCCTGTGATGTCATTAGAATTAACACCATGTTTAGCCAAGTTGTTCGCCACATTGTTACATTCCCTGTAAGGATGTTATATGTGGAATTTAGAAAAGGAGATAATAATAGTTCTGGACATAATCAAGTTCTCTATAGTCCATAAGGGGGAAAACTCACCTCTAAGGCATTTAATAATGTTCCTAGAATGCCCTTTGATCCAAATGTTTTTGCAATCTAATTTTTTAGCTAGGGTTAAAGTATAGAAAGACCCTAGAGCTTTAGCCACATGGTTAGTTTTAGATCCCAAAGGGACCAAGATAGCAGCCAAAAAATTTCCTCTGCAGTCTATGATGACCTCCCTATTCCCCATAGGACAAGGATTTCTTTTATCTGCGCCCTTAAAAATATTTTTGACCCATCCTTTAGGAGGGGAGGTCTAGACAAAGTTATCCCTCTTTTTGTTTCTCAAAATGATATCATTTAAGTTCCATCCAACCATTATATGATTATTTCTATCCCCATTCAGGATGAATTTGGTCACAAAATTTTCATGAATCCCCCTAACAATTTTTCAATCACCACAGAGGGATGAGACTGCTTCTCTCTATAATCTAGTGTTTCTCTCTTTCCACAAATTCCACACCACATGAGGGGCCACCAAATTCCAAGCACAAAAAATTTATCATTTGAACTCAGACATATTCATTACTGGAAGAAGTCCTAGAGAGAGAAAGGGAAAACCCATCTAATATTACATTTCTACTGACGAAGTGACCAAAATTGTCAAGAAAAAGGGCAATGCAAGAAGTGGTGATTGACATTCTCCTCATTTAAACAACACAAACAAAAGCTATTAAGAAGTAAGAAACCCCTTTTAATAAGATTATATACACAGTAAGAACATTATTTTGAATGAAAATCTAGAAAAATCCCAATTTTAGGGGTTAGAATATTATTCCAATCTTTCAACCAAAAAGGCTTGATGGAAGGATTATAAAATTGTAGAGTACATGCAGTAGAAATCAAGAACTGACCAAAATGCATAATCCCCCACACAATGGAATCTCCCTGTCATCACAACTTTTTTTAGTTAAAATAGCTTTTTTAATCTACAAATCAAAGAATTACTAACAAGATGTAGATCCACCTAGCCACTGCCCAACCAATAATCTTCAACTTTTTGACCATATTGAACTTTACACATTTCCACAACATTTTGAATATCAGGACAAATGACGGGTGGACTGGGAGTGGACAGAGTGGGAGGAATTCCAAATTTGAATGTAGGCAGGAAACAGTCCTCTCAAGTGTCAGGAGTTGTAGTGGACAGAGATGATGGCGAAACCCTGGCAGACCAGGATAAGGAAGACACTGCAAACAAGGACAAGGTCCAACGTGAAAGACATAGGGATCTAAGAAAAGAGGAGGTGGGGTCTAAAGGATGCAGCTATGAATAGTTAGAGGCCCTACAAGGTGACAAGGAGGATTCAGGTTGGCATCGACCTTGGTCAACTCTATTCGGGATCAAACCCTCAGGAAAGTCCCTTTGTTCGGAGATAAAAGATCCATCTGATAAGGAAAAAGTAAAATATGATATTTCATTACCGGATGAACTCATTGTCCACAATATTTCCTTAATGTCTCTCACCTTGGTGGGAAAATTTGCTGGTCCTAGACCAAATATTGATATTGTTAGATCCTTTGCCAAACAGAAATGGAATCTAAAAGGTCAGGTTGAAATTAAAGAAATGGCTAGAGGTTTCTTGTCCTTAGAGTTCTCTTGCCTAGAAGAATATGCTAAGATCCTTTGTACAAGGGCATGGGCTATTGGAAAATCCACTCTTGCCATGCAAAAGTGGACTCCTAACCTGGACCTAAATGACTCATTTTATGTTCAAGCTCCAGTTTGGGTTAGGCTATCAGAGCTCCCTTTGGAGTTCTGGTTTGAAGACGTCTTTGCTGGAATCAAAAAATCCTTTGGTGAGCTTCTATCAATTGACCAAGTGACTAAGGATAGGAGACACCTTACCTATGCAATAATTTTTATAGGGGTGGAAGAAGGGAAATATATGCTAGAGGTTATTGAAATCTAGTCTAAGCTTGGAAAAAGGCTACAGAAACTGGAATATGAAATTGTGCCTTTTTCTTGCTTCCACTGCAAGAATGTAGGACACATGGCTAGGAAATGCCCTACTCTAGCTAAGGAAAAAGCAAAGAAAGCTAAAAAGAATCAGGGGAACCTCTAAGATCAACTCCCTGAAGCCCCTATCTCGGGGAAACCCCAGGTTGTGGCTCAGGTTTGGCAAAAGGACTCCTCCTCAGACCTCTCTAGGAAGATTAGGGGAGTTGTTGAGTTGGCTTCTATTTTCATAGAGGATCCTAATCAAATTCATCCCACAAAGGTTAAATGTATGGACCTACAACCTTATGTTGTGGAAGAACCAATATCAGAAGGGAGCACTCTTAAATCCTTTGAGGATTAGTGGTGCAATAAAAAACTTCCCTCCCCTTCAGCGGCGGTTCCTCAATCCCCTGAACCTTCCTAGGAGATTGGGGTTTTCTTTCCAGCATAGAAATCTCTGAAGGGTGTGGCTTCACTGGCTCACACCAAACCTGAGAACCAGGACATGGAATTGGAAGCTCTTAACTCGATCACTGTGGGAGGCTTAACCAGAATGGAAGGAATATTCACAAAATACAAAGAAGGGAAGGAGGGGGAATGGAAAAGGTTCAAGAATAAAAAAAATTAGTAGAGACCCATCATCGGTCTCCCTAGAAACAACTAGAAGAAAGAACAAAGCTGATCTGGGAGGTATAAAGAAAGGGCTAGGGTGAAAAATCTCTGTTCTCGATCCGACAAGAAGAAGCCTACAAAAAAATTGCAGATGGAACCCAATAGACCATTCAGGCTGCCCGTACTCCAAGTTATAAATGAAGCTAATATCATGGAATATTCATGGACTCAATTTTTTGCTCAAGTAGGATGTTGTGAGGAATATGATCAGGGATCATAGACCTGATGTTATGCTTATCTAGGAAACAAAGATGAAAAAGGATAAATTGGAAGGAATCAAATTTTGTAAGTCTATGGAAAGATTCACAACTAACTTGGAGTGAGCCTCTGAAGGGTTGATGACTCCATGGAACTCCTCTCTTTGGACTGCGGATGCTATCTATGGAGAAGGTAATATTCTACTTCTCAATATCTTTAACATTAAGTCTAAAGAAAGTTGGTATATCATGTATATCTATGGTCCTAATTCAAAATGCGGGAAAAAAATATTTTGGGACAAACTTAGAAGTATTATATCCTCGTTGGATCTCTCTAAATGCATCATCATGGGGGATTTCAACACCCCCCTCAAAGAAGGGGAAAAATTGGGTGGGATAATCCTTGACCGGGAAAGTAGGCATGATCTCATGGACTCTATCAATGATCAAGGTCTTTTAGATTTGGATCTTCAAGGGAATAATTACACTTGGAGAAAAAGGAGAACCAAGACTAATTGTATTCAAGTTAGATTGGACAAAGTACTGATTACAACTAACTGGTTAACCTCCCTTAGTAGAAAACTCTCTTCTCTAGTGAGAATTGGCTCAGATAATTCTCCCCTCTCTCTTATCCTAGACATGTTTACCAAGCATAGGAACTTCCCTTTTAGATTTGAAATAATGTGGATTACTCACCCTAACATAAACAATAAGACTTTGGAATGGTGGAATATCGACATCAAAGGTTCTGCTATGTTCAAAATAGCCAAAAAACTCAGAAATGTTAAAATCAACATTCAGCTCTAGAACAAAAAGGAGTTTGGGGACATATTTTCTTCCAAATAAAAGGCCTTCTCTGATCTTCAATCTATCCAAGAAGTTTTCCAGAGAGATGGGTATGATGGGGATAACCTAAATCAAGAAAACATTATGCTCTCAGAATACCATAATGTGATAGGCAAGGAGGAAATGTACTGGAAACAAAGGTCTAGATCCATATGGCTTAAGGAGGGGGATCAAAATACTCTCTTATTTCACCTATCTACCATTAAACACAGGGCGTCCAATAGAATTAGTAGCATCATAAGTGGGAATCAGATTGTATAGGAAGACAAAGGTATCTCTATTGTGGCGGTGGATTTTTTCAAAACCCTCCTCTCAAAACACTCTAACCTATCTAATCAAGACTAGGAGAAGCTCTTAATCAACATTCATCCTTTCATATCAGATCATCATAATAAAGTCCTGTGCACTATTCCCAATATGGAGGAAGTGAAAAAATCCCAGGACTCTCTTCCAAGGGACAAGGCCCGAGGCCCCGATGGATTTCCCATGTTTTTCTTCTACAGGTTCTGGGATACTATAAAAAATAATTTGGTCAAAGTCATGGAGGAATTCTTTGGTTCCAGGAATATGCTTAAAGAGCTCAATGCCACCTTCCTTGTGCTTATTCCAAAAGTCTCGGGGGTAGATTCCATGGATCTTTTTAGACCTATTAGCTTATGTAATTTGTTATACAAGATCATCTCTAAGGTCATCACAATCAAGATTCTTGATTTTCTCCCCCTCATTATTGCTCAACAACAATCTGGCTTTGTCCCAGGGAAATAGATCCAAGACTCTATTATGGCAGTGCACGAAGTGATTCATTCCTTAGAAGCTGGGAATTAGGAGGGTTTCCTTCTCAAGCTTGATTTATCCAAAGCTTATGACAGAGTGGACTGGTCCCTCTCATGAAAGTGTTGAGAGCTTATGGATTTAATGATAAAGTTTGTCTCATCATTAACTATCTTATCTCTTCACCTTCCTTCTCAGTATTGGTTAATGGATCCCCTTTGGCCTTATTTAGTGCTTCGCATGGTCTAAGACAAGGGGACCCCCTGTCCCCTATTATCTTCATTATTTTGGCGGAATGCTTGGGAAGATCGATCTACGCTCATAGGTCTATTGGGGAGCTGAAAGGCATCAAGCCATCTTCTGGTATCTCCATCCTCTCTCATCAACAGTTTATTGATGATACCATATTAGGAGGGGAAGCATCTGTGAATGAGGCTAATGTTGTCAGAAACTTGCTGGACTCCTATACAAGGGCCACTGGCTAGTATATCAACTAGAAAAAGAGTTCCTTATACTTCATCAACACTCCTAAGGTAAGACAAAAAATAATGGTGGATATTATGGGGTGTGGCATTGGTTCCTTCCCTTCCAACTACTTAGGTCTCCCGCTCGGAGCTAAACCCCCAGAATAATTTTGGAATAGACAAATTGACAGATTTAACAGAAATTTTGTAGGGTGGAAGGGCATTATTCTCAACCAAGTGGGAAAGATTTAGCTGGTCAAGTATACTCTCCAAAACCTCCCCACCTACACCCTCAGCCTTTTATCTATCCTGGCTAAGGTGGTTAATTCCTTGGATAAACTCCAAAGAAGATTTATTTGGTCAGGGGCGAAAGAACATAAGTGTATCCCTTTGATTGCGTGGGACAAAGTTTGTCTTCCGAAAAGAGAAGGGGGGCTAGGTATCAAAAGGATCAATCCTTTTAACAGGGTGCTCCAGGAAAAATAGATATGGATGATCTTCCATGGTAAAGGGGAATGACGAGACTTCTTTGAGGAGAAATACCTACCCAATGACTCTCTAAGTTTCTTCTTTGAGAATCAGGATATCTTGCAAGGCTCTTATATTTGGAATGACCTTCTTAAAGCTAAAGATTTGGCCATGACCAAAGTGAAATGGAAAGTTTGTAATCACCACAGTATCAGCTTTTGGAATGACAAATGGGTTTTGACTAAACCACTGAAAGATATTAAAGATTTCAACTAGTAGAAGGAGGACTGCATCGTGATCTTCGGGGATAGAGATAGTGACTATAGGGTTGGTGATTCCTGGGTGGACCTAGCATCTATCTCCATGGACTTATCTCCCTTACTCAAGGTTCTCAATGCCACTTTTCTTTCCCAGAACCAAGATGTTTTGATTTGGGAAGGCTCCTCTAATGGTTCTTATATTGTGGCTTCTTCTTATTCTACTCAATTTCATCCTAAAGCCCAGCCTTTATGGGAAAAAGCATGGCTTCCTGGTTTAATCTCAAAAATTTATGTTTTTTAATTTCTCTTGCTTCAGAACCTCATCCTTACTATTGATAACCTCATTAAGTGAAGCATCTTGATTCCCAATAGGTGTGTTTTATGTCTCTGTCAAGTGAAATCTGTTGATCACCTTTTCATTCACTGTCCCTTTGTTAGCTCTATTTGGCACTATGTTCTGGCTTTATTTGGCCATCATTGGTGTTTCACTTCCTCTTTCAAAGATTTTTTCTACCACTAGACCTGGCCCTTCAAAATTCTTCCTTTCACAAAATCTAGTTTTGGGTGTTGCCTCATTTTTGCTGGGGTATTTGGAAAGAATGAAATAGCCACATCTTCAGGGATTGTAGTGCTAGCCCAAAATTCATATTTGAAAAGATTCATCATGAATTATTAGAAAAAAAAATTATGTGTGGGAATACTAACCCTTTTGCATGTCAAAGAGATTCTGACCCCAAGCATTCAAAGGCTAATCGACAGATCTGCTACTAGTGTTGTCCTCTAGAAGGCTGGTCTAAAGCCAACTTTGACTGTGCTACCAAGGGAAAACCGGGCAAGGTGGGAATTGGTGGTATTATTCATAATTGTTTTGGTCAATGAATTGCTACTATCAGTCTCCCATTGGGAACAAAAACCAATCACTATGCGGAAGTGAACACTACCCTCCATGTGACCAAGTTAGCTCATGACCTGGGGATAAAACATATCTGGTTAGAAGGTGACTCACTCAACATTATTAATTGTCTTAAAAACCTCCACCCACCTTCGTGGACTATCGCTAAAATGATAGAGGAAAAATGTGGCCTCTTCACTTATTTTGAAAAGGTGCACATTACCCATGTGTTCAGGGAAGGTAATCAAGTTGCCAACTAGTTTGCCAATTGGGCGGTGCAAAGTGAAAAGCATATGTACTGGCCTTGCAGTGGAGATCTGCCACGTGATGCTTTGGATTTATTCGATCTTGACCCAATCCACATGAAGGAAGGATACATAAAAATAAATCATGATTGTGATAGCTTAGATGGGTAATGGCGTCACCATAAATGGTAAGTACAAGATAGGTTGTAAGGGCAATAATAACAATTAATACCTGCACACTTACTAGGTGCCCAAAAGTAAAGAAATTACTTACGGCTTAAGGAATCATAGTAAAGATTTTTGGAAAATCTTAGAGAGCTTAGGTTTTCATAGAGATTTGAGTCTGTTAGCTACCCTGAATCATTTAATGATGGGAGGGGAAAGACATAGGAGGGAGCCTACAAAGGATAGAAAAAAATGGAAGATGCGGACCAAGGTTTGGAATTACCATCAAAATGGATGGATTTAAACCTTTATTAAAAGGCTCCATGGGGGAAATTCGGATATTACTAAATTGTTCGTCAAAACATGGAACAAAGGTAGCATTGAGATTGAGGGAAGAAAATTCACGGTGACCAAAGATGTCATTTATGCTATGACAGGGATACCAATTGCTGGGAAAAAATTCTACAGAGACCGAAAGATTTCACACACAACTATCAGTGATTTTGTGAGAAATGAGGAGGAGAAGAATGAGCTCATCAAAATCGGCAACCACTACCTGCCTGAAGGATTGAAAAAGTTGTGGAGGTTTATTCTCTAAGCCGTCATCTACTACATTACTCTGGACTCTAGGTTTGATAGAATTTGGACCTATCACTTTGTTCTGCTGAATCACTTTCACCATGGAATGTTGGTCTCTATCCCCTTTTACTTATATTATTCCATAAATGATAATATAAATGGGTATAGAGAGAAGGCCATTGCTAACCCTACCTTGCATGAAGGGATTTTGCTGTTAATCTATGAGTACTTTAAATCCCAAATCCTAGTCAAGGAGATGAGCCAGAAAGAGGAGATAGAGGCCTCGGGTTCAAACGATATCCCCTTGGACATAGAAGACTATGAAGGAATGCATTCCAAAGAGATTGAGGAACATGATACAAAGAAGATTAACCAAGGGTCGACGTCTGGTTAAAGTCAAAAAAGAATTGACAACCCCTAAAAAGTAGAGTACCACTGCTATATCTTCTGAAAGGTAGAAAGATAAATCTCTCCATGACTGGGAATTACCCAATCAATAAGGGTAAGGATAGGGCAGTGATTGCTGAAAGGACTATCCTAGAGGACAAAAATCACAGAGCTTCCCTTGTTCTGGAAAACAACCCTTCACCACAGACTAATGACATGGGGGAGGACCAGGATAATGAGTTTAGCTGTTATATGGTGGAAAAGGGTAGGATAATTGGTTGGAGGGACTTCAATGTTAAGATGGAAAAAATGGGAATAACTAGAGAAATAATTAACCCCAAGGTCCTAGAGGGAGAGGGCAGCCGAATTAAGTTGGATGAGCTCATTGACCCATCTATGGTGGTGCTCAGCGATAATACTAGGTATTTTGACATGAATCTGCTCAATAACACCAGAAATATCATGCTTGACCAATATAGGACTATCAAGTGGCTTTTCCATGAGGTGGAAGATCTCAAAAACAAGGTTAGGGTTACCAAGAAGGCCAACAGGGATATTGATCCAGAGGAACATAGTAACTTGAGTACCCGGGTCAAGAAGATGGAGGATAACATGACTAGGGTTGAAGCTACCCTAAATAATATTACAGAACAAAGCTACAACACCATGAAAGCGTCTAGGGAGAACACTAATACTTACATTGACAAGTTGGAGGAAAATATCAAGGGGAAGGAAGTGGCCAGGATGGTTGTGGATTCAGATCAGGATCCTGATCAAGGTCTGGGCAAGAGAACCCAAGCTAGAACCAAGAAGACCAAGGACAAGGAGCTGGAGAAGGACATCCAGAAAATCAAGGACTCGGTGGCCAACATGGAGTTGATGGAGGCTAATGCAGCCACTCTTTTGGTGGACCTTTCATGAGGTTCCCTGGCATTTTCTGTTGTCTCTGGTTTAATTCTACATTTTTAGATGCTTAGCTTGTTTTTTGCTCTAGCTTTTTGGCATGTTCCGCCTTTCGTTTTGTTATGCTTTAATCTACTTATTATGTTATCTTTAATTACTTTGTTCTAGGTTTCAGGAACCCTATAAAACCCAATTTACTTAATAAAAAACATTGTGAATATCAGGGAGAGTAAAATGAAGTTTACCTATTATCCAAATGTCTTCCATAAATTAATCTTCTTACCATTCCTTAATCTCCATATTTTCCCTTTACCTGCAATCTCTCTAACTTTTTTTATACTATTCTAGAACTCAGAGACAACAACATTTTCCTCACTATTGAAGTAATGATCTAAGGAGGGTAGATCATAAAGGTATTTGTTTTTACATATCATATACCATTATTTATCTGTTCCATTTAATATCCAATCTTTCTTTGCCACGAGAGCTTTGTTGATCACCCTAATAGGTCTCAAACCCATAACCCCCATTTTTTAAGGTTTGCACACCTTATCCCACACCACAAAAGGGATATGATTCCTCTCCTCAGATCCATACCAAATAAACCTTTTTTGCATACTTTTAATTTTCTCAATATACTTTGTTGGGATCTTGAAAAGGCTTAGAGCGTAAATGACAAGATTTTGGAGAGTAGATTTAAGCAAAGTAACTTTACCAGATTGAGACAGGAGCACCTCTTTCCAACTAGCCAATTTTTTTTAAATTTATCAATTAGAGAAATCCAAAAATAATCAGGCACTTTTAGACCAAGAGGGAGCCCCATATAGGTGGAAGGGAAAATATTGACATTACAACTCATAATATGAGTCATTCTTCTTTGTCTAATCTTAGGGGTGTTAATAAAAAATAGAGAACTCTTATTCCAATTAATTAATTGACGAGTGGCTTTGGTATAAGTATTGAGAGCTTCTTTCATAGATATAGCTTCCTTCAAAGTAGAAGACCCCATAGTAACAATACCATCCACAAATTGGGCATGTGAGCAGACCATTTTGGTTGAAGAGGGCCTTAGACCCTTAAAGCTCCCTCCAAAACCAACTTATGCATGTATATACCCAAAAATTCAGCCATGATTATAAAAATAATGGGATAAATCGAGTCTCCCTGCCTTAATCCTCTAGAATTTTTATAAAATTTGGAAGCAGATCCATTAATGATGAGAGCAAAAGAGGCAGAAGAAATCAGCTGCAAAATTAACTCGAGAACTCTATCCTCAAAACCAAATTTCTTCAAGATATTGCACTGGAAGTTCCAATCACCTCTATCATAGGATTTGGATAGGTCCAACTTTAGGAGAAACCCTTGCTTCTCAGTAGTAGTCAAGGAGTGGATATTCTCATGAACGATAATGATGGAATCAAGAATTTTCCTGCCAGGGAAAAAACCATTCTGTTGAGGGGAAATCAACAAAGGGAGAATAGAGAGTAATCTTGTAGTGAGCACCTTCGAAATAATTTTATAAATTGATTTATAGAGACTAATTTTGTTAAGTATTTATCAATTAGATGATTAGTTACATTAACATTTTCTTGTTATTACAATTGTTTGTTAGATCCTTTAGATACTTGTAATGTAAGATTTTGTGGTTACTTTTAGATACGCCAGTTAATAATGTACATTAGTTAATTAATTAATGTTGGGATTTCATAGTTGAACATATTAATCAATGTTGACTTATTTTATTTAAACTATCATTCTATCATGTATATTAATGGATGATGAATTACAAGTAGTTAGGGAATTAAGTTTTAACATAGCTGTAGTACCTGAAGGAAATACTTATCTAATTATGTTATATACTTTTGTTAAGCCAAATGAGGTTAAATTTAGTAGGGAATTACTTTCATAATTTAGATAGAGATTGTTAGTAGATAAAATAAAAATGATTAAATTAGAATTATTTTTTATTTAATTAGAATTGTTAGTGATCACATTTTAATTGTTGTATTTATAATCATTGTATTTAAATTATATTTGTGATCGTTGTATTGTATTTTCAATCATTGCATTGTATCTATAATCCTTGTGTTTATATTGTATTTATTAGTAATCTTTGTAGTTATAATCATTGTTGAAGTGGTTGTATTATTAATCTACAAATATTGTAAATAAAATTTGTGTTTTGTTTGTGTGGATTGGGAGTATTTATTTCTCAAAGTGATCTCATGGATGCATGATGTTTGGGGTTTTGGGGTTTTCTTATGTTACTAGAGGTTGGGGTCTGTCTAGATGTTACTGTTATACACTAAATTTGTGCCTCTGATCTCAAGCTCTCTTGGTCTTGATAATCCAGTATAACAAGGGATTCATCTCAAGGTTGTGGGACCTTTGCTAACCGAGATGAGACCTCCAGATTCTAGGTTGGTTCCTCTTGGATAATCACCTTAACTTGCTCTTAACAGGAAAGTAAAACTTGAGGGGAAAAGGGGTAGAAGGATTGCATGGAAAGGGAAATAACTGAAAGAAAAACTACCTACTAGGTGATACACCGAAATTAGGGTTTGGATCTTAGTATAGAGGGATGAAACCAATGGAGGAATCAGGTCTAATAAGTCACAACTCACTAGATAGGCTTGCATAATTATTTCATAGGAGGGTCTGAACAAAGGACTCGACCTATGACCTGCAAACAAACATCCTTTTCTGTAACTAGGTGTAGGAATGAGACAAGACTGCTAGGGGTTGTAGTATACCCACAAAACATCTAAAATTAGATCAGACACAGTAACACACAAAAGCACAGAAAGTGAGAGGGACTAGGAACCCCAATTTCCATTAAAAACATTCATAAACTTCAATCCAATAAGAGATAATCGAGATAGTGAAGACAGGGATAGAACAAATATCACAAGTACCTCAAGAATATTTTAATCATCAATGGGAGATTACAAAGAGTAGAAAAACCAGAGGGTATAACAAATACCACAGATGGCTTTCTGAGAAAAGATGACTTCCTTGCAAAAGTGGGCTTCTCTCCTTTACAAAAATGAACCTCCTCTCCAAAATGAGTCCTCAACTCATACTTATGCTTTTTAGCCAACTGCATTTTTGGAGAGCAATAACTTCTTGATCGGATTTTTTGGCCTATCCAGCCACCGCTTAGCCCTTTTAAAAGTCTGCAAAATACTACTTGGCGACCTAAAAGTCATACCCAGGAAATATCAACATAAATGCCCCTTTACAGAAGCAGTCTTATCTGTCTAGAAGAGTCACAAAAGTCTCTGAAATGCAATAACTCTTCTATAGACCTTATCAACTGCAACCTTTTGATCTTTTCAAAGATGATCTTTCCACCTGTAAAATATCTGATTTAGATCATTCGAGAACAATCTGATCTCTTTGTATCTTTTCATTCGCTGAGTAGGTGATGCCATCTGTTCCTTGACCTGACGCACACTGAATCTCTTCTTCTTTTACCGATATTGAAACAAATCTAATCCTGGGATCGACAGACAGTTCTGTGAATAATCCTGCAATTTAGAATACTCTGATGAACTTGGGAAATAATGCAAACTGAGCAAAATACCTCTTTACCATAAACTGAACAACTTGGGATCTTCAAACTTTCCTCTACCTAATCATCGCACAGTCGCAGGCTGCATTGAACTGATTTTTTATTCTGGGTGACTGAGTGACATGTTTCCTCACTGCACCCTCTGCCTGATCGCACACTCGCACAACCCTTTACTCTATTTTTATTTCATGTATGAGTAGGCGACCGCATCCATCTTTTTAGTTGGTCGCAAACTCGCGAGCCTTTACTCTCTGCTTTCATTTCATGTGCGAGTGCGCGACATCAGTTAATTTTTTACTAGTCGCCAACTCGCAGCCCTTAAAATCTTACTTCACCCCTTGCTGTGAGTGTGCGAAAACACCTTCTCCTTCTTCAATCGCTCACTCGTGAGCTGTCTTTCCCTTTATCTGAGCTGATCGGCGACTGAGCGACACCTTCTCCTCTAACTCGTCGCATCCTCGCGAGCTGAAAGTCCTTCACCTTTTTGGAACGGCGACTGAGCGACGACCTTCCCCTTTTTAACTTATCGCATGGTCGTGAGCTGGCATTCCATCATCTGAAAACATTGGCGAGTGCGCGATGAGTTGATCATTTCCTTTGGTCGCTCAGTCGCAGACCCTTATCAACTTTGAAAACTATCGGTATGACTGTGCGACGCGTCCCTTGTTTAGCTCGTCACACACCCGCGAGCTCATCTACCGACTTTGACAAGGCCTCGTGACTGCGCAATGCATACCTTAAAGCGCTGAACCCGCTCAGTTGCGCACAAGACATAACTAGACCCAAGTGGATCGCGACTGCACGATTCCCTTTCTCAGACAGCTCGTCGCAAATTCGCGGACAGATCAGAGCTACTCAAAAATAGATCACGATTGCGCGATGACTTGATTTACAACTCATCGCGCACTCGCAGACAGAGCAGAACTCTTCATAAACAGCTCGCGATTGCGCGATGACCCTCAAATGCAACTCGTTGCCGACTCGCGGGATATAAGGACATGATATAAAAACTGATGAGATAGAGCGATGAGCTGAGACATAACTTCAAAAAGGGATATGACCATTTTTTTTTTTTGCGTGGTTAACACGGGATTCAAAAATCAGAAAGCCCTGGGAAAGAGCAGAAAGCAAGAAATTCAGAGGATGAGTATGAATGACAGGGTTAAACTGGCCAAATTGCATAGGATGGAAAATTTGAGCAACAGTTACTTCTATATGAGTTAGATATGCCTGGCTATTCTTGCTTGAGGTATAGTGCTTATAATTAAACATAATTAAATTAAGAAGACGAGTTTAACATTAATGGTATTAAAGTCATTTTATAAAGTAGGAATATAACATATTATTAATATTATTATTATTTATTATAACTAATGTTTGTATTTTAAAGTATTAATAATTAATTTAATATATTATAAAGTACTATTATAAATGTCATTATTTAATGATGATCAAATTTTGTCTTAGAAAATATTAAATATCACATTTTACTTGTAATGTTAAGTTAATATAAATAAATATTGAATCATTTAGTTTAAAATAAAGTAAAATATAAAATATGAAATAGATTAATGAGTCACAAAACTCAATTTTATAAAAATGAAAGAATAAATGTCTACTATTCACATAGTGGTCATATAAACTCTACAAATTAATTAATGGAAATTTTGATTCTTGGGAGTTACTTCACGTGCATGTTTTAGAGGGTGGTGGTTTTGAAATTATTTTGTAATAAAATGGAGAAATTCTTTATTTTTCACAATATGTGGTTCCTTAGGGTTTCAGAAAAAAAAAATGTATAAAGGGATATTTGCTGGTGCATGTGTGGGGATTTCATTTTCGAGCAAACCCTTCTTGTTGTGTGTGGTTTTTGGCTGATGTAGAGATTTGTTGCTCAATTGGGGGATTAGAATTTCATCTTCCTTCTAAATTGCCTACTTACAACTAAGAGGTATGTCTTTGATTCTTGTGAGTGATAATTTTCAATATATTTTTGCATCATTATTTCACACACGTTTCTCTCTCTTAATATAAATGTGACAAAAGGTAATTTAGAATCTTTTGCTATTTTAGGGGAGTGGCTATTATTTAGGAATAAAAAATAAGCTCTGGAAAAAGAGTGGGGTTGAAAATAAATAGTGGCTTTTTATTGCCAAAAACATGATATGGCTCCACAAATATTTTTCCATCCTTTTTTTTGAGAGTTTATTTCTATATTTTTCTATATGCAAATTATTAAATTAATTAATCAAAATATCAAGTTTTATGCTTAAAAATAAGCAACAAAATACATATTCATGGGACAAACAGCTCCAAAAATATATCTTAAAAATGTTGAGCAGCAAGTACTAACTAAGATAAGCTAAGAAGTAGCATGAGAACATGCCCATAGCTACCATTATATCATCTTCTTCTTGGGTCTGGAAGTAAAATGGAACTTGAGTCAAAATTGCCTCCTTTGTTTGATGTTTCCTTCTATTTTTTTTGCGTTACTATGGGTGAATAATATTTGTCAAGATCAGTCATCATTTATTTTATTTCTTTATATCTTTGGTTTTTTGCAATAGTAGACTTCTAGAAAACCAATGAGAAATTCATGTCATGAATTTTTTATACCAATCGATTTAAGTGTCTAGGTGTTGCCATATACTTCTGCAATATTTTGTTCTATGTATAATCCTTTTTAAGAATGGTGTTTCCACCTCCGACTTTGCATTTTTCTCCATCATACTTGACTTATTCTTTCCCTGTTTGGGCATGATTTTTTTTTTTTTTAGCACTATTGCCCATCTCTATGTTTTGATTTTTTTGGAATTTTGTTTAATAGAGCATTTGTCTCTTTAGTTCCCTTGCTGATTTGAATTGGGTAATTATCCATTTTATCTATCTTGGATAGCTTTCACTCCTTGTCAACATTTTAATCATAGAAACTGTATTTTTTGTCCCTGCTTATATTGTGGTTACATGTGAATGTTTACTTTCATTTTTCTTGTGCATTTTAGAGAGCTTTGAACTCATTACACTAGGTGCGGTTAGAAATACGTAACTTACAAGGAAGACTCCAGTATATTCATTGCTTCATTACCCAGCTTGCAGATAAGGTTTTCCCTTTACCTCACCTCCTTCATAAAGATGTCAAGTTCCTAAGGTAATTTCTATGTCAGAAAGCCTTTGAACAACTTAAGCAGTATTTAGACTCACCACCAGTGCTTGTCCCGCCTGTTCCATGCTAACCTTTGATCTTGTACATATCTTCTACCACTGTCAGATTGTGGGCACTCTTAGCATAGCTATATGATAATAGAAAAGAATGAGAAATCTATCACCTAAGCATAACACTATTTGGGTATGAGTTGAACTACACTGCTATTGAGTGAGCATGCTTGGCCATTGTCAGCTATACATAGAAAATCTATCATTACATGCTTAATCACAAGACTTAACTCATAGAAAATCTCGATCTGTTTAAGTACTTGATGTCCAAAGGGCCTGTTATAGGTCATAAAATGAATGGGTTGTGTTCTTGAGCGAATTTGATATTGAGTATGTGGATCACAAAGCTATGAAGGGATAGGTTATCCCAAATCAGATAAAAAAAAAAATTCTTCCAAGAGACCATCCCATTATTGCACATTTCCTTAATGAATCTATCATGATTGTTACCCTAAGAATACAATGGAAACTCTATTGTGATGGATCACTTACACATGAAGGATTAGGGGTAGGAGTATTGTTTGTCACACCACAAGATGACTACATATAGAAATGTTATAACTTGATATTTGGGTGTACAAACAACATTACAGAGTATGAGGCCTTGGTCATAGGGCTTCATCCAATTGTCGTATGAAAAATCACTAGCCTACTTTTCTTAAGTGACTCTCAGTTAGTTATCAAACAAGTTATAGATGAATATGAGACCAAGGATGATAAAATTCTCCCCTACCATAAGGTGGTTGATGATCTAAAACAACAATTTCCAAAAATCTAGTTCCAACAGATTCCCAAAGCCAACTTTAAAGTTGTCGACACAATGCCTAAGAATAGTCATAACTGTGAATTTATTGTTGAGAACCTTATGGTCCCCACTTATGACATGTTGGCATCAGAAATGGTGTGTGATATTTTTGGTCATGACTCCTGGGTGCCAAGAGATTTACGCCTACCTGCATGATGAGATCATTTCGCTCCAACTTACTCCAAACCAATGAAATACCTTCATCCACCACACTTCCTGATATACCGTCTTAGGTGACAACTATTTATTTACTAAGAGCGGGGTTGAATCATAAAACAATGATTCTATAAACCTTAAAACCTTAATCTCTTATTCATTTTGGTAAAACAAACTTCAATATTAGCCAAATTAACAATAACTTCAATATATCAATCAACAACTCAATTAATTAGCGGATGTAATGCACAATAAACATTCAACACATATGACACCAATATTTAATGAGGAAACCAAATTAGAAAAACCTTAGTGGGAATTTTCACCCATAAATAAAAATACTCTTCTGAAGTACACTCGGTTAAGAGCCAAAAGATTACATTGCACATTTTCAAATGTGATCTTGTTAGGGGATTTGCCTCAAATCTTCTAGGATCTTCACCCTTTTAGGAGTGTCCTAGTTAAAGGACTTTGAAGACTCTTTTAGAATGTCACATTTCATAAGGATTTTACAATAAGACTGTTAGGTCCACTCGATTAAGAGATTTTCCTGCTACAAATGTTAATAAGTGATAGTATAGAATTTGATCTATAATAATGTAACTACCTCTTGCTTGATCAAATCCCTTATGTACTCTTTCAACTAATGACCTCAACACTTCATCAATCTCTTCTCTAGACTCAGATTTCCACCTTTTCTTTCCTTCACTGCTTTACTCGGTAGCACATCCACACTTCAACTCGCCAACCTTTCTATCATTCAAATTCATCCTTTACATAGAATCAATTTTTCCTCTTAATCTCCTTGATTAGGTTTTCCTTCATTTACTCTCTGTTGTCAAATCAAATTTATCATAGATTGTTTTCTTTATTTGTACTCAGTTTAGTGTATAAGTTGCAATGTTGACTACCTCTCTCAACAATGTTTGAGAAATACCCTTCTCAATCATCAATATTCTTGCACTATCAACAATGGATATGTTTCTTCTTTCTTCTATGCCATTTTTTTGTCATATCATTGGTGGAGACATTTGTCTCTTTATTCCATGTTAATTGTAGAAAAGTATAAACTCATCAGATGTATACTCACCTCCTCTATTAGATCTTAGATACTTCAATTGTCTTATAGTGTCCTTTTCAACTCTAGCCTTATACCACTTAACCATTTGAAAAGCATCATATTTTTCTTTCAAAAACATGACAGACATCATTCTTCAGATAATCATCAACAAATAAAATGAATTATCTATCACCATAATAACTTTGTGTTCTCATCGGTCCACATAGGTCAGTGTGCACTAATTCCAAAATTCCTTTAGTGTAAGACTTTCTTGTAAAACTTGACTTTGTCATCTTACCAACTTAACATCCTTTGCACATGACATTTTCAAGTTTGTCCAATTTTGGTAGACCTTTAAATCTATTCTTTTTTCTTACCTTAATTAAGTTGTCAAAATTCACATGACATAATCTCTTGTTCCATAATCATACACCCTCAATTTTAGCAAATATACAACTCTTTGTAGAGGTATCAAGGTAGAATAAGTTACCTTAGATTTTTCTCCAGTGGGAATCATGCCTCCATTCTGATCAAATATATTTACTTTTCCATTATGAAATTCTAGTCAGTGTCCTATATTGTTTAGCTGTACCACACTCAATATATTATACTTTAGTCCTTCAACCCAATAGACATCATCACATTTTGTATTATCCAATTGAATTATAGAACCTTTACCTTTCATAAGATATGGAGCATCATTACAAAATCTAACATACCCTCCATCATGTTATTTCATAGTAATGAACTTATGTGTGTCATCAGTCATATGATGTGAACAACCACTATCTATAATCCAGGTATAATTCTTTCTTACATGTGAGATTAGGGTTTTTTCTTCTTCATACCTTTCTTCATCAAAATCATCCTTGATAGAAACATACACAACTTCTTCACCATTAGCATCATTTGTATCATCATCAATTAGACCTTCATTAGAAATGTACCATGACTTCTTACCCTTGTTCTTGAAATCTCAGTATCTCCTAAATTTGTTCTCTTTTGTGTTTTTATCTCGGTTGTCTTTCCTCTCATTAAATTGTCATTGTGTGGACATCTAGCTGCAATGTGACCAATCTTGTTATAGTTAAAAAATTTCAAAGGTAGCTTACCTCGGTACTTGCCTTTTCCTCTGTAGTCTTCTAGCTAGTAGAGCTTCAAATTATTCTTGTTTTCTTTTATCTTTGACATACAAGTCTTCTATCTCATTTTTGTAACTGTAAAACCTTTCACTCACACTACTTGCATAACCATCACCTGATCTAGACTCTCTATAGATTCCAATTTTCAAAGATGACTTAAATGCAAACTCAATCCTAGTAGTGATAGGTAAACTATTATCAAAGTCATTTAGCTCAAAAGTAATCAACTTACCAATTGTAGCATCTAGTAAAATAGGCATCTGAGGAATGGATCCCAGTTCTTTTATTGCTGATTCTCAGGTGACATATATGGGAAACAATGTCCACAATAGTTTACTTGTGACATATTATTCTTCTATATGTCCTCCAACACCTTTGATAGAATTTACAATTTTCTTAGATCTTGTACTATACTGTGTAACATTTCCACCTTCTTTCATTCTCATAGAATAAAATTTGCCTCTCAAACTTTTAGCTTTTGCCTTTTGAACATGCTAATCTCCAGCATATACCAATGCAATCTTATCCCACATCTATTTTGATGCATCACATCCTTTAAGGTAATTGAACTCTAGGTCGATGAGAGAAGAGGATATCTCAATCATAACTTGTGTGTGATATTGTGTTTCTCTTATTTTCTCAAGTGTCATAGGGCCAAATGGTGGTGGTGAATACTCATTGTTAAGACAGTATAATGCATACTCTCCAATTCCAAATAAGTGCAGCCTCATCCTGCTTTTCCATGTAGAGAAGCTATCCCTATTCAAATTTTGTGCCTCCCTCTTATACACCTTTAGATCTTTTACTCAAGTCTTTTAAACTCATCTTCTTTAGAGTACTTATCTTTGATACCAATCATTGGTTTACTAAGAGGGGGTGAATTAGAAAATAGTGATTCTATAAACCTCATAAACTTAAACTCTAATTCAGCTCGATAAAAAAAACTTCAATATTAACCGAATAAATAATAACTTCAATATATCAATCAACAACTTAAGTAATTAGCAGAGGTCATGCACAATAAACACTCAACACATATGACACCAGTATTTAACAAGGAAACTCAATTAGGGAAAAAACTCTATGGGAATTATCACCCACAAATAAAATTACTCTTTCGAAGTACACTCTGTTAAGAGCCAATCCTGTTTAAGATTACAATGCACATTGTCAAATGTGACCCTCTTAGGGGATTTTCCTTAGATTTGATAGGATCTTCACCCTCTTAGGAGTGGCATGGATAAAGGGCTTTCAACACTCTTTTAGAATGTCACCTTTTACAAGGATTTTATAATAAGACTATTAAGTCCACTCAGTTAAGATATTTTCCTGCTATAAATGTTTATAAGAAATAGCATAGAATTTGATTTTTAATACAGTAACTACCGCTTTCTTAATCAAATCCCTTATGTGCTCTTTGACTACTGGCCTCAACACTTCATCAGTGTCTTCTCTAGGCTTGGATTTCCACATTTTCTTTCCTTCATTGCTTTACTCAGTAGCAAATCCACACTTCAACTTGCCAACCTCTCTATCATTCAAATTCATCCTATATATATACTTAGCTTTGTCTCTTAATCTCCTTGATTAGTTTTTCCTTCATTTACTCTCAGTCATCAAGTCAAATTTATGAACTGATTCAATGAACTTGATAGTCGGTGAATTGCATTAGCATCACCTCAGAACTTGAACTTTACTTGGAAGTGGTACCATCACTTTTGCCTCTTAATATTTATCATAAATCATCACCTTGAATTTTACCCATCATAGATCTTTGTAACTAACTTTTGTTTATCCTTGGAATCTTCCAGATTACTATGGCTCTTCATTTAAATGTTGTTCAGATCCTTCTTACATGCTTGATAACTAACTTCATCTACTCGATGTCTTGGCTTTCTCTCACTGTCTTGGTGTCTCTTATCGACAGACACTTACCTTTACCTCGAGACTTCATCCTAATCAGTAACGTAACTATTTCCTTTACCAACTTGACCAATATGCTTTACCGACTTGATAACATTAAATTTAAAGTACAAAACAACTATACTAATGTGATCTTATCATTGTATGATTTGTATTAACTACCCAATTAAATCATACTCTAAAAGATATGGAAACTCAATATAGACCAAAAATCAATTTCTTGACATCAATGAAAAAAAAACAAATGATCCAATCCTTCTACAATCATGTATACCTCTCATCTCGGTCATCATCATAATCATCACCATTAGTTGAGTAACAACAACCTCTTTCATTAAAAATTTGATGGAACCCTCGTTAGGTTGCTTGGATCAGAAGAAGGAAAAACAATGTTAAAAAAGGTTCATCAAGGAATATATGGTGCCCACTATAGTGACCTCACTCTTGCAAAAAAACTATTGCATACAAGATACTTTTGGCCAACTATGGAACAAGATGTTTATCATTTTGTGAAGAGATGTGTACCCTATCAACATCACATTAATTTGATACATGCACCCTACCAATCCCTATAACCCACCATCATCCCATGACCCTTTTCATTCTAGGGACACAATATTGTTGGAAAAATATACCTTAATTCCTCTAATAGCCATAAATACATCATTGTCACCACTAACTACTTCACTAAATGGGTTGAGCTATCCCACTTACTTACACCACCAGTAAGAAGATTTCAAATTTCATCCTCAATTTTCACATCTAGCACTGTGGTATCCCATTGGACATCATAACTGGTAATGGTTCCCCTTTCAAGAATAATGATGTCATAGAGTTGTGTAAGAAGTTTGGAATTCAACAACATTTTTCCTCTGTCTACTACCCACAAATGAATGGTCAAGATGAGGTTACAAATAAAACCATCATTAAAATTGTCAAGAGGAGAATCAATGAAGTTGGTAGTGACTGACATCTGTAGTTGAATCCTACCCTCTTGGCCTACAAAACTTGCATCCACACACCTACCAGAGCCACTATGTATTCCCTTGTTTATAGTACTTAATTAATCCTCCCCATTGACATCAAGATCCCATCCCTCATAATTTCCCTAAAGAATCTTTTATGTGATGAAGAATATTGAGCTTCCCACTTGCAAGAGTTTCAACTCCTTCATGAGAGGCATCTTAATGTCCTTAACCACCTCTATGTGTATCAAAATATCCTACAATTATAGTATATAACAAGAAGATCAAACCCCATGATTTTGAATTTGGTTACCTTGTCTTGAAGCATAATTAGAACAACCTCTAGAGTTGTGAAAAGAAAGGAAAGTTTGAGCCTAATTGGTCGGGCTACTATGTTGTAACAACTAAGATTTTATATGGGCCTTATCAACTAGCTACACCAGATAGAGATCCTCTCCCTAATCCTATCAAGTTCATGCATCTAAAATTCTTCTATGTGTAGTCCATCAAGGAGTCCCATCTTGCTAAAATCATAAAAAATACAAAAATCAGAAAATCCCACCACCCCCCCAAAAAAAAAAAGTAAATAGAAACAAGCGTCTGATGGCCAAGACATGGAAATCAAGAACCTTAGACAAGTACCATGGTGAAAAAATTCCTCAGGTTCCATGTGTAGCATTTTGGATCCTCCATCTATTTGGTTCACTTTTGATCCCTTCCACTTCATTTTGAGAAGATCATCCACACACCAATATCACATATTCTTCCGCCCTTCCCATGTGTGTGTGTGAAGCCTACCAATCCTACCACATATCCTATTTCCATCCCTCATTTACCCTCCTATTCCTATCATTCCTCTCCATGAAAAGGATACATTTACCCATATTTAGAATAAAGAATCCATCATTCAGTTTATCCCAACACAATGAGCTTAACCTCATCACACTGAGCTTGTCACTAACACTTTGACCACATAAGTTTTATCAAAATAAAATATCAAGATCTAGTTTCCTAGATATTTTTAATTTCACATTTATTTCTTATTGAGCATATATTCAAAATACATCTATCAATCCTTTCCCTTAGGATATATCCTTCCTAAGTTGGCTCATTAGTCCATCACCACACGATCTTGTTCATGGAAAGAGTTGTGGATTGAATGACCACTTGGTCATAAGGTCTTTTGTTAGATTTTATCTTTGTGTTTCAATAGAGCCTACTCAACATTTCCTTGATATATCCATATCTTAGTATATTTTGACTTGTGTATAATACTACACATTGTTGTTTGTAGGATGATATGTTTCTACATACTTTATTGCATCTATGTTAGTTACTTAAATATGGTTATGTATGTGTCATTGGGGACATGATCTTTTGCACTTCCACCAAGTCTCTGCCAAATACTTGGGTGTACTAAGACCTTCTCATTGTTAAATATTGATATTTATAAGAGTTATCTTCTCACCTATGGTGGTTGTTTCTATCTGCATTTGTCATCTTCATCAACATTTGTTGATTCTTATGCTTGTGTAACTGCTAGTAATTGAAGAGCCACATGTATACATGGATGTTGAGTAAGACATATCATTTGTAGCATGATTTGTTTCTTGTATACTCAAGTTTCATGCCTTTTGTGATGATCATTAAAGATGATGGAGAGTCTTCAACTCCAACTTATGAAATGACACCTTTTTGGTAACTATCGGCTATACATGTGTCATGGTGGTCAAAATTAAAAGGGTCCTTCATTCTTGTTTATCTTATTCTCAATTTTGTTTTACCTTCCAGTTGTACATAATTGTAGAGAATTCTCTTGTCATTATCATGTGTAGCTAATACAGTTTGTCAGGGTCATTTTGTGGAGGATATTATTATTGTTTATAATTTCCATTTTTTCTTAGACGTATTTGGCGTCCTTTGCATATTCTAGAGTATTGAGTGTGAAGTTTCCCTATTTTTCAATCATCCAATAAATTGTCAATATAGAACATTGAGAATTGTTCCTTGAGTGCATGTAGTTGGAGGAGTTAGAGAATGTGTGTATTCAGAAATTCATTATTATTTAATAAAGTGATCTTTCTTGGTATGACTGGATTTTTACCTCGAGGAGGGTTTTCCCAGGATATCTCTGGTGTTCTTTTCTTTTTTAATATTTTTTCTATTTGTTTTAGGCTTTTATAGTTTAACACATTAACATGGAATCACAACCATTTATATAAGATCCAAGACCAGAATTATTCAAGCGACAAAGTACTCTATGTTTGGTAGTGAAAGCATTCACATTTGTTTCCATGGTCATGTGTTGTTACAAGAAGTTAAATTTTAAGATAGTGGTACAAGCCTATTTATATATGTTTGGGTCACCATATTAGAGACGTGATCTCCATTCTAGCTACTACAATACTATCAGAGTTCATGGGACTTATTTTAGTGTCTTCATTGTTGATTTGTAGATAAGATGGATTATCATATCTAGTATTTTGAATGACTTGAGATTTTATGATTTAAATAACAATATCAAGAGTATTATAGGTTGATGTTTTCACATTTATCACCCAGAATTTATAATGTTGGAAATTGGAAATTATATGTTTCTGGAGACATTACAGTGCAACTAGAGATGGAAGCTGAGTCTCATCAACATAGGTATTGTTTATTCATCTTGTCTGAGTTTGGGGAAAGAATTTATAGATAGTGAGCTTGTATCTCAATGTGAGTACAATCTTTGGGTTCTTTATTTTCATTGGGAGAATCATGTCTAGCATATTGCCTGATTTGAGTGTAAAATGTCTCTATAGTGACTCTTCCATTATATTAGGTTAGAGTTTTAGAGGGATCTTGAGCGACAAATGGAGAGTGCCAAGTTCTTTGCAAAGGATCAGCAAGCTCGTGAAGCAGTATAGCTTAGAGAGCTCCTTGTTAGGTCAATCATTAGAGTCAACTATAATTTATTGTGATAATCTAAGTTGTGAGAATGTTTCCCTTGTTAAGAGGGAGTCTCCTCTGAGAGGGAGTTTCAGCATTAGTTTCTCTTATTATGTTCTATAATGTGTTTATCTCT
Source organism: Thuja plicata (assembly GCA_018584345.1). Taxonomy (NCBI): domain Eukaryota; kingdom Viridiplantae; phylum Streptophyta; class Pinopsida; order Cupressales; family Cupressaceae; genus Thuja; species Thuja plicata. The sequence goes on from MU226284.1 coordinate 2,224,895, forward strand.
GAGATGGAGAAATTTGAGGTGAAATATCTTATAATTCTTTTTCTTTGAGATGGAGAAATTTGAGGTGAAAGCCCTTGTAATGAATTTATCTTTGACATGGAGAAATCTAAGGTGAAATTGCTTGTAATGTATTTTTCTCTAAGACATATAAATTTGAGGTGAAAGCCCTTTTAATGCATTTTTATCTGACATGGGGGAATTTTAGGTCAAAGCCCTTGTTTCTCTTTCCACTCATAGGAGTATCCATAGTGGATGTCATGTTGAAAGACTCCCTGACAACATCACATTGAGTGACTCTGTGATGTGAGATTGTGTTTATTTCACACATGGGAGTAGCAATGGTGAACATCATGTTGAGTGACTCCATGATGCTATCAGGTTGAGAGAATCCATTATAAACTTTAGTACTTGATAAGATATCTTCTTTGCTAAGAGGAAGTGTTCAAGTTCAGCAGCTGCAGGAGCTATCTTCTTACATGTGGTCATTTTTTCTATCTACATTTTTCATCTTCATCAGTGTTTGATGATTCTTATGCTCACATAACTACTATTAATTGAAGAGAAACATGTATATATGGTTGTTGAGTTAGACATATCATTTGTATCATGATCACTTTCTTGTATATTCAAGAATCACGCGTTTTGGGACGATCATTGAAGATGATGAAGTTTCTTCAACTCCATCTTATGAAATGAAACCTTTTAGGTAACTATCGGCTATACATGTGTTGCAGCAGTTAGAATTAAAAGGGTCCTTCATCCTTGTTTAACGTATTCTAAAATTTGTTTGACCTTATATAGTTATACACAATTCTAGAACATTCTCTAGTCATTATCATGTATAGATGATACCATTTTTTAGGTTCATTTTGTGGATGATATTATTGCTTATAATTTCCATTATTTCTCATACATATTTGGCATCCTTTGCATATTCTAGACTATTGAGTGTGATGCTTCCATGTTGTTTTATCAGTCAATAAATTGTGAAGAGAGAACATTGAGTATTGTTCCTCAAGTACATGTAGTTCTAGAAGTTAGAGAATGTGTATTCAAAAATTCATTATTATTTAAGAAAGTGATCTTTCTTGGTGTGGCTGGGTTTTTCCATTGAGAAGGAGGGTTTTTCTAGAGTATCTCTAGTGCTCTTGTTTTTTTAATAATTCTACTATTTGAACAATTATGCTATTTTGATTCAAAATATTAACACTCATGTATTTCTTTATATTACTTCCACCATGAATGATGATTTATATACATCTACCTAAATCTAATTTGTCTTTCTAAGAGTGTATTTCATGCAAAGGAACCATGTCATCCATATTTTCTAACATGTGATACATGCCTCATTTTGCAGCATCAAACTAGGTTGTCGTAGGCATATACTATTGCATTCACTTGTGCACAATTAGTCAATTAGTTTTGCACCAATCAACCAATAATAACTCACCATTTTTCCTCATTCGAATATTTCTAAAGTTTAAATATTTGTTTACTAATTAAATATATTATATTAATTACTTATCTCAATTATGATTGGTTCAATTGATTTGGTGTTATAGGACCCCTTTTTTTGGAGGCTAGTCCATATTAGTTTATAGTTTATTTGGTTAGAAATTTATTTATTGAGATTTGATACTTCTAAATCATTTTCAAAAATTAATTTAAGACTACATTGAATAGTTTGTAATAGTTATTCCACAAATCTTTTCAGAAAAATTACATGCTCTCCATATCAACACGATTAAATTCCCTATCCCCATTACATTTTATAGTTTCATTTTGTATTTTTCATCTTGAATTTTGAGGCTCCTATTTATAAACTCATTCCTACCCCACTAAGTGTTCCTCCTAGTCACTAGGACACACACGCATTTTAGTGGTCTTAGTTGCATTAGTTGCATTTCATATTAGGGGAATACAAGTTCCATATTACATATTAGTTGCATATCATTAATTACATACCATTTACATCTTGTATTAGGTTTATTTCCTATTCATTTAGAGTCATTGCATTTATTTTGAATTTAGTTCATTAATGACATTACATTCATTCTGCATATACTCACATGCTCATTTTAGTTAATATCATTTATATTATATCACTATATTATCATTTCATTTATTCCATTATAGTACATCTATATAGGATTACTTAGGTTCATTTACATATCATGTGTTCATTTTCATCTTAAGTCGGTTTAATTATATTATCATATAGTTCATTGATCATTATATACACATCATGTATTACATTTCTCATCACATAAATTATACATTTACGTCATATAAGCATAAGCATCAATAATCCATCACATCATACATTTCATGTACACATACATAACATCCATAAAATTGTACATGTACATAATCATTATGATCTATATGTCATTGCATCACACATTTTAGTACCAATATCATACATACATCATAATTATAAACATATCACATAGCTACATCATATACACACACACCCTGCATCACAAAGTGTCAGTCCCATATAAACATCACATAGGAATCATAGAAATCACGTCATAGAGATATCATAATTGCTCATCCATATACTTCATATAGAAAGAACATAGGAAATCAACTGCATCATCATATAATCATCATAATAAAAGTCCATATGCATAGTCTATAAATGTCATCATACAAATATTCATCCAAGTGTCTCATATAACATCAATCATATAGAAATCATTGTAAGTTCATCAAATAGGTACATAAGCATCAATCCATAAAAAGTCACCATTGTATAGGTGTCATCTCAAACAAGTCAAAAATGTGTGTCTAGGGTTACTACTAGGTGATGTTGTCACTTTCCTAGCTGAGAAGGCCCCTCTCACTTATAACTCCATAATGACCTCAATGCCCTCATCTCAACTGACCTTCTAGAAGCCACTAAACCCCCTATCCGAGCTATGACTACATCCTCTCAAAGAATATAGGAGCTCCCTGTCCCTCAGGTACTACCTAGTAATATAATGCTCAATAGTACTCCACCTCCCACCCATATCAGGCTATTTTCCTATGGGGTACAAAGGCATTGGTTTTAGGCTAAAAAGGCATCGTTGGTAGGCAAAAATTGTGCGAGGAATAGTTAAATAAGACTTTGTGTTAGTTAATGTAATAAAACATTGTTCCAAAGGGGTTTCAGTGGTATCATTAGTTGGTGAGGGTTGGAGACTTAACCAACCATCTCTTGTCTAATTGTAGGGATTATGGAACAAGTGAAGAGGGTGGTAAATGTTGGAACTATTATGCTATCGAATATATATCATTCTATCATTTATGGTGCAATGTGATTCTATGTTATTCATTCTATTTTTGTATTTTATTTATTTCTAGTATTATGCAATCTTGTTGAATCTGTATATGATGTGCAATCCATCTCCAGTTAGACATCTAACATTTTGGAGGATCTAGTGTAAACGTACTACCAAAAGAAATGTGGAAGGCCATCGCTAAAGCTACACTCTAGTTGCTAACCTTTCACTTGGTAGGTGCTGACCAGCATGGTATAAAACCAATTAGGACACTCATGGAATAAAAGGTTGTTATTGGAACCCAACATTTCTTTCTATATTTTGTTGTCATTGCCCTCAAAAGGAAGGGGTATAATTCCCTCCTTGGGAGGGGTTTTCTCATCACAGCAAAGACCAACCACAATTGGAAGAAGAACTCCCTTTCCATCAAGAATGATGGAAATAAATTTTTCATCGACCTACGGGATCAGTAGGTAAGCGAGGAACTAGGATCTGACTCTAAGCCTCAAGGAGGAGATTAGGGAAAATAAAGAGGGATTAAATTGGAAAATGAGGTAGTTCTAAGACTTGAGGATTGTTTGGAAGATGATACGAGTTCACTAAATAGATTGTTCCACTGGAAGATGGAGGATTTTGATGTTTTCCATCTAGGTTGTAACATGTTAGAGATTTTGGAGGAAACCATCGATTGGGGAAAAAGAATTTCAAAAAAAAAATGAAGATGCAGGAAACCTTTGACTCAGGACCAAATTATTTGGAAGAAAAAATAGTTGGGAGCATATCGTACATACATAGGGAAGGAAGGGGTCTATAAAGACAAGCACAATCATATTGTGCAGACAAGAGAAGGAATGCTGACAGATCTTCGTATGAACAAAGAAAGAAGAAAAGATTGTATAGTCTATACAAAGGTAGAAGGGGTCATACAGTGTACAGGCCAAGTGGAGTGGGGAGAAAGGAAGGAAAAACAAGATGTCAAATAAATTGAAGACATGAAAAAATCAAAGAACGGGAATTCCAGGTCGTACGAAATGTACATAAGCCATAGTAAACATAGTCTATACGGAATGTACAATGATAGGAAGATGACTTGGTTGTACAATTGAGAGAGAGGAGGGAATCCACCAACTCTATAAACCATGTACTACTCAGAGTGGGGATTGTAAGCCCGGAGGATGAGATCCGTGTATGAGATCAGCAACCGTAAAGAGCAGGAAAATTCAGTGTTGTTTGTAATAGAAAAATTCAACATCGTACGGAGTAGGAGCCATATGGATGAAGTGGAAGAGAATTTCCATGTACAGAACATGATTTGTATAGATGAAACGGCGGAAACATTTGACACATAGAGTGGAATCCGTATGGAATAGAGAGGTTTCAGACAGTACAGTTCATACGGCTAACAAGCACGGATGCTCTCAAGTTGTCTGTATGGTTCGTATGATTGGTAATAGAATAGCAAGAACTCCAGTGGGAACCATGGGTAGTGAAGTTTGAAGTACCATGATATTTCATAGAAGAGAGATGTCATCAAAGAAAAATCAAACAAATGATGTGCGCCATGGACTTCTGTGTGGTTTTCAAGTTGCTACTACTGGACCCCGCAAGGTGCCCTGTCCCTCGACCCCACTGGGGGTGATGTCCCTAGACCTCATGAAGGGCACTTCCCCTTGAACCCCACAAGGGGCACTTCCCTTGACCCTGATGGGGGCGTTTCCCCTAGACTCCCATTTGATTTTTGAACTAGACTACAACTTTCAGTTTGTACAGTCCAACTCATTGTCTACATTCTTGTCATTTGTCTTCCTTATATTACTTGATGTATACTTTTCATATGGAAGAAAATTTTTTATTTTGGGGGGATGATGTAGGTGACAATTATGCTAGGAATAGTTAAACAAGACTTTGTGTTAGTTAATGTAATAAAACATTGTTCTGAAGGGGTGTTAGTTGTGTCATTAGTTGGTGATGGTTGGAGACTTCACCAACCATGTCACATCTATTTGTAGGGTATCTTGAACAAGTGAAGGGGGTGGTTAATGTTTGAAAAATTATTCTATGGAATATATATCATTCTGTTATTTATGGTGCAATGTGATTCTATGTTATTCACATGCTATTATTATATTTTATTTATCTCTTGTATTATGCAATCCTATTGAATCTGTATATGTTGTGCAATCCATCTCCAATTAGGCATCTAACATCGGTCACCACCAGCATTATACCCCTTTCTACCATTTCCTATCAAGATATCTCCCTCTCATCATGATACATTACACAACATGTCTCTATGCCTTGGCTAGATCTGTGGTCAGTTGTGCAATCCACCTTTGAGACTCTGCAAATCTTCCTTAAGTGGTTACATGTCCTAATGTACCCCATACACACCTCTCTATACCCACTCCTTATCTCTCTACATCTACAGCATGCTATATTCCTCTATTGTGGTACCCAAAGATATTTGTAGTCCCTTCACCAGGCTCTGTTCTGCATCCATGTCCCTCTTTATATAAGCCAGTATTGTCTCCAAACTGGCCACTCATTCTCCACTTGTGTATAGCACCCCCTATAGTTGGGTCACCTTATTCTATAGGCTATCCCTCTCTCCCTTGGTAATATACCTCTCTCCCCTAGTAATATCCCTCTCTAGCTCAAGGCTAGTGGCGCGTGTCCTAATCTCATCTTTGACCCGGCTAACTAATCCTAGTCTATCCTATAAGTTGGCATAATCCCTCCTTTAGATTGTATTGGTTGGCACTGGTATCTATCCCTATGGTACTTTTACTATTGGGGCCTACCCTTTTCCCTATGGTAATTATGTTGTTTGAGCCTATCACTATCCCTATTCCTGAGGAGCCTATACATATGCTCATCTAGCCTATGCCTACACCTAAGGGTGTGTAGGGGCCCTCCTAGCCTGTGCTCATAGCACTCTCTGCATTTTTGCCTGGGTACCTCTTATAGGGTATGTGCAAGATCATGGGGGGCCAAAAAGTGGCGATGTGAAAAAAATCCACTTTTCACTCTTCCAAAAGTGCATGAAAGTGCTTGTTGACTTTTTAGTAGGCCTGGGTTTCAGTACACCTGGACAAACCTGACACCAAAGCACAAGCCTAATCGGGTACATGATATTTTTAAGTACCTAAAAATATCGGGTACCCAATTTTTTTGGGTACCCAAAACCTATGGCATAAATCAAAAACCCGTGAGTCGCTTTCCTCATTTCTCTCATAACTTTAGGTTTGGAAAATGGCTAGATATATCATATGCACAATTTTTTTGGGTACCTAATTGCTCCAACAACAAATTTAACTCCACAGTTTATCTGGTAAGTAAATTCTTGTTATGTCTGGATTGACTTTTTTCATTTTCATGTTAAATGTAGTTTTTTTGGTAAAAATGGGGTTTTGTATTGATTTTTTTAATAATATATGAAATCAATTTGAAATTTATATTTGTATATTATTTAATCAGGCATGGCTGACA